>OZ026525.1:83109864-83228879 GCA_964019695.1 Loripinus fragilis
TCGCCAGCTGTTTTTCAACAGTGTCAAATGATTAGGATCCAGATCAGGACTGACGTTCTGTCTGTCTTGTGTTTGCAAATGTTATCATCAGACAACACAATTCGACGCTACCAAGGGAAGAGGTCTGGCGACTCAGTTATAATATTGAGCCGCGACATGTGATTTTCAACAATGTGGCATTTTGACAAGTGTAGACTCAGACGAGCCTGTGCAGCCTCCTTTTAAGCTTAGAAACTTCATATGATTTTCAGTCAGTACATTAACACTCATAGAATATTCAAGCGACAAGCAAAAGCTCTGACCAGACTATGTATCTGCGCATGCTGATCTGAGGTTTTGCTGGTCGCACATACCTCTTTGTTGGAAATCTCATGTTTCGGCTTATATGTGTCTACATAGATTGTGGTATTCACTGTAGTTACTGGGCATAACGACATAGTATAAACGAGCCAAGAAAAATATGGAAACATTAATTGTCAAAACGTTATGATTTTACAAACGAAATACAATGTATAACGTAAGCTGTTGGTTTTGTTTTTCAAAACAAAAAGAACAGAATCTTAAAAAACATGCTAAGCTATTTTACTTGTAACTTACATCAAAGATCATTTTTTACCGCGAGGTTAGTGTCTTTGTACATTATACATTTTACAATGTACTTTTTCACTGAATATGACCTTCGAATGTTAGACACAATTCAGTCTTATCCTTATCCTTTACTTGTATGTTCTATTGTCAGTTCTAAGGTGGTGCTTGTGTCCATTGTTGTTCATTCTTTTGTTCTCTCTCTCTCTCTCTCTCTCTCTCTCTCTCTCTCTCTCTGTGCATGTATGAGCATGTGCGAGCGTGCGTTCGTGCGTGTGTATTGAACACATTTAAGTATCAGAGAAGCCATGCAATTTAAAATTAAAACTCTAACCCATTGGTATTTACCATGTAACATCAACATATGGTGACTGGTTTGTGCCAATTCGTTATTTCGTTAGGTCCGTAGAATAAATACAGCAATAGCAGGTAGATATGTTTTAACACTTATCACTGGAGAAATCTTGCCCTCATATGTGGTAAGTTTGCTGCTTCTTCTCTGTAACCCAAGTTGCAAAAGCAAGCAACCATTCCATGAGCTAGCATTTAAATAAAAAAAAAAATCGATTTCGATACAACATGCCGCGCGTTGACGTTATTAATTTGTTATCAGTTTTTAACTAGGTCATTATGTGAATGTCATATAAGTGATATGTATTGAATGTCGAGGAGTTTGCTTTGCGAGAATACAGAGAATTTGTTGCCAACACTACTGCCAATAAATACAACTAATGCACTAATCACGTCATGCTTACCTCCTAAATAGACACAGAGCTGAAGAAAATTATACCATCGAAATAAAGACAAGATTCAAATTGACCACGGTAACAAATTTGATATAATGACGTCACAAACTACGTGTTCTGGTCCCTTGTACATGCACCAATGCACTAAGCTGACAACGCTAAAGAGCTACGTGCATTAAGGGGCTATTTTGCCCCCCCCCCCCCCCCCCTATGAGACCAAGAAATAAAAGTTGCTTTTCACCAACTTCTTATTAGTCTATCAGAACAATGGCCCAAGTGTTAAAGTCTGGAATAAATTTGAACTTTACCGTTGCTATGGTAACAAAAATGGCCGCAAAATAGGCTCTAAACAGGAAATTGACCATTTAAGTACAGATTTGAGACATTTCATGGAGAAATTAACACGTAGCACAAGCAAATGCCAAAAAGATATTATAACAGATGATTAGAATTATCACGACACATAATACGACGTATATTAATTGGATATTTAGGTATTTAGCTGTACTGATATCTTATTCTTAAAAAAACTGTCTCCTAAAGCCTTAAGTTTGGTCCAAAATGGCATTCTCTGTTTTAAGCCTATTTTGTCGGCCATTTTTGTTACCATTTCAACCGTATAAGTTGAATAAATGTCAGACTTTTACACTTGGGTTATTCTTCTAAACAACCATTCTGAATATATTGGTGAAAGGCAACTTTCATTTTTGGCTCTAGAGAGGGCCAAAGTGACTTCTTAATACACGTAGCTCTTTTAATGATAAATGAACACTGTTAATATGTAATTGCACATTGTAATGGACACTGTGTTACCCCACTTACCAACATCTGATCTGCCGGTAGTTCCCATCTATAGTAATGTAATATATTTATGAGCCGCGACCTGTGATCTCCAACATTGTGGCATTTTGACATAAATAGACTTAGACGAGCCAGTGCAGCCTCCATGAAAGCTTAGACCCTCCAAGTAGCTTTAAAGTCATAGAATTTTCTGAGCTTTTGCTGGTCCAACATACAACATCTTATCTGACGTCACTTTCCAGCCACACAGAAAGAGTACCGCTAGTCATAGAAAAAGTTGTAGCAGCTTAATACCGTTATTCATTCAGAAAAAAAAAAGAAAACATTGCAGGTAAAACGATAATATACAATTATTGATTTCAATGAGGTAGACATAAGAATTTATCTACCCGAAAAAGTGATAATTCACCGAGGCCTTATGTCTACCGAAATTGAAGTCAATAACTGTTTTGTTATATGACTTTCCATTTAAAAATGAAAATTTTGCTACTTTCACTTTTGTTGTTAAAGACATGTTCAACCTTCAAGCAAAGACATCTAAGGACTTTCTCACAAGTTTCAGCAACTGTTATTAAAATATTTTAATGTGGTATTTGCATTTTCAAATGTATATTAATTCTCGTAATGGGGAATATAAAATGTTATCATAAAACTGTTTTTACAGTTTGTTTATTCAAACAAAGATAAATAAGCAAACAAAACAAAGCAAAACTGTTGTAAAAAATCATGAAAGTCTTTAATTTACATGTTGGGAGGTGAAACAGCAGACCATGTCAATTTCATGCAGCACATGCTAGTTTCACACTCATCATGCTACTTTTAGCTCTCTAGAGGGTAATATTGCAGAAGTGTCAAAAATATTAACTTCTGAAAACTAGTTCCAGCTGGTTTCCATGCAATATTAACTTGTGGACCGGTTTACGTAGCTTAGTTTCCAGGTAGACATAGAGATTTATGAAGACGAATTGGGCCAATCAGGAGACAGGATTCTCTCCAGTCATATAACAAACGGATTAAGCGTTAAATAATCGACGTCGCCGGCTCAGTAGGAAGAGGCAAAAGTCCAAAAGTGTATAATGAAATAAGGTACGTCGTTCGAGAGTCCCATTGCATAACAATTTTATAGGCATATAAATATACATGTATTTGGAAAATTCTTAGCATGGCATTATAGCTCCTCAATGCGTTTATAAATTGCTATCAAATCATACATTTTTGGAAACTAGAACCCAACGGCTACTTGATGGTTTAATTTTTGTCGAATATGGACTTGGCGTGCACGTGCAGCGCATGCTCAAAATGAGTAGGGGTTTATATACTGGTGGAAATTGTAAGCAAAATACTTGGAAAAAAGCGAAGGAAAATTAGGGACGGTCACCTTATTTGCGGTCATGATTTGGCAAATTAACGAGTTGGTGCCAACTTATTTTTTATTAAAATATATTATGTGAGCACTGCTTGCACGACTACCACCTTTTCATTCTGAAAATGTTGACTAATAGAGAAATGATAACCTTTCAAAAATGAGACTTTTTTCGATTTTTCTTTATACTTTTACTATAAATTGTGTCACTGCAGGAGCACGAAAAAAGCCTATTGAGTATATGTATTGCTTTATTTATAGCCAACAATGCATCTTATCGTCGCGCAAAATGTGTGGCTTTATTAGTTCTGTATTCAAAAAAATTAGTCCTAATAGCACTACCCCTACTTTTTAAGAAGTGGATGGGTAACTCAACCGCGCATATTTTGTTAATGACATAAGAACTTCTCATGGTATCGCGTTAACCATCACAAAATTGATTGATTTCTACTCTTAAGGTAATTTTACTTTTTTATTTGCCACTGTTGTCATTTGAAATGAACCAGAAAGTCAACTCATAGCAAAACTAAATCTGCCCATGGAAAGATTTATCTTCCCTTTGTTCTGGTGTACAAAATTTCTTTTGGTTTCAATACAAAGAGCATAAAGTGTGCTTCTTAAAATACCAACATACGGCATTTTTAAACTACTGTCGTTTATATATTTTCAAAATATGTGCATTGTGACATGCGATTTTTTGACGTAAACATAGGCGCATTGTTTTGCTTTCTAAACGGTTTTGGTATTGCTGTTCCAGTATTTATTTATTAGAAACATCCTACTCGGTCATCAATTTTATAATCATTGTACCAGATTGTGGCCTAGCAAATGTCACAAAATTATTTAATTTCATGAACTATTCTTGATGTTCTGCACACTTTTCCAAAGGTAAAGTTATATTTTCCACTGAAATTTTGCGTTTTCCAGTATAGAAACAGTACATGTATTCATCCTCATGGAATTTGTGTTATAAAAAAAGAGATAGCTCTTTAAACTGATAACAAACCTGATAGGGTTTGTAAATTGGTTACTGAGATAAAAGACAATGCTAAGAACTTTCCAAATGCCCCTCGTATTTTGCTCGTTTATTTTATATTTTCTTACGTATTTTTTTCTCTTCCTTGTGCAGTTTTTTTTTCTCATATTTTTTTAATATTTTTTTTTTCAATTTCAAAATGTTTTTCTGATGGTATTTTATTCCAACACATACAAAGTAAGAGAGGTGGCAAAATTAAAAGTCGATACAATCAAGTACCACACCTGACCCAGGATACCAAATGGGAAAGTGACAAACACAATTAAACATCACAAATGAGAGCCAAGAAATCAGCCCTTTCCCAGCAGATGTCAACAAGGCAGCCATGAACAGACGCGAAAGCATGACAAACACAAGACATAAATAACACAAAAGATCCACAAAAGAAGTACCGCCAGTAAAGATATTTAACCGGTTTCACGGCGCCCCTTTTTGCGAACTTTACAGTGCTTTCCATGCCTTTTCTTTAATGCGAGTTCGAGTCTCGGTCAGGCCTGTTTTACTTTTAATACAAGTGTGTGTGTGTGTGTGTGTGCGCGCGTGCGTGCGTGCGTGCGTGCGTGCGTGCGTGATCATTTCAGCTCTTTTCCTATTGTTCATTTTCATCATGGTATATATTTTATTTCATAATTTATTAAATTTCAGATACAATTAATTTCACATGCCCTCTGTCTCGCAGGCAGTGGCAGTATTACTTAACTTTTCGCTTACTGTAAAGGCGGCAACTTTAATATTCATATCTGGGTGTGGTTCATCTATTTCATCTGCTAAGGAAGGGAAATCAGGTTTTATTTATATTTTGGTAAAGAGTAAATAAGTTTTTTGACCCGCGCAAACGTGCTAGCATTTCATGAAAATCCTGACCGTATACATACACTGAACTCACATTTATTAACCCTTAAAGCGCATAATCACAAAATGTATGTTTTTTGTCGTCTACCAAACTATTTGAAACCCCATAAATAAACAGTGTGGACCCAGAAAAGACTGCTCCTGTAGCAGTCTGATCTGGGTCCACAATGTTTGCCTCCCTGCTTATGTTAAATAGACATTGTCAGATGCAGTTATGTTGCTGGCGTTTTAAGGACTAAATAATGATTGAGGTTGTGGCACAAGATCATACAGTTACTTTTGAATAAAACTACGCCTCCTTTTCAGCTTTCACCTATGCCTAAGGTTGACTTGTCCGAATTACGCATTCATGAGGCGCCCTCTTTACAGTAAGCGAAAAGTCAAGTAATATCAGAGCTGCATTCGGAGCCCGACGCAAGATCAATCACCACTGGCTCATGATCTTCCTCTGCCGCGATCTCCTTTAACTACACTGACCCAAAATGAAAACTTTACATAGTGTTCAAAAGTATATATTTTGATGATAAATGAAGTTTCGGGGTTATTTGTTTCGGTCATCGAATCTTCAATGCCTTATCGATGTCTCCGAAAAAATTATTGGATGAAATCATAAATTGCATAATTTTTATAAATAATTCAGTTCAGAGGGGTCAAAATGAAAATTTCTAAAAACAATTATAACAGTAATGCAGATTTTGGAAGCAAGAAATTACTGACTGCGTGCTTTAAGTGATGTTAAAAAGATCATTAGTAACCGGTGTGACCCCGATTTTACGAATGATAAGCAGAATACGTCGCCTCATCGAATTTACGTAACGTTGTATGAGCACGTTAGGGATACGTATGTAATGCTAACAGAGGTGCATATTGGAGTCATTTAACGCATCCATTTGATGATTGGTCCTGACCCTCCGACCGAATTCATCCTATACGTGTTCTATGGGGTTCATGACACGGGATGAAGCAGGCAAAGTAAGAGGTTGACGTTATTTTTAGCATGGAACTATGTAGTTATTTACGTGTTGTATGAGGCCTTGCATTGCCATGCTGGAAAATGCCAGGTCCGTTATTATGAACGAAATGACTAATTATCTTTTGTGCGTGAACCCCTTAAAGACGAGCAATAATGGTTGCCGTTTAAAACGATTACGTGGGTGAGTTAACGCGTTAAGGCGATAAGGACGTAATGTCGTCACACGTGCGCGTCCAGGTCTTGCAAGAACTCTGACATACCCAGTTCTGTTGTACCGGTTCATAAGATAATGAATAGTCTGTCTGGAGCAGCCAAAATGATGCGCGATATCATTTACTGTAGACCCCGCCATGAGCACGCCAATAACTTGGTTTCTTTGATCTTTGGAAAGACGTGCCGTCACTAAATGGAAGCGGTTTGTAACAATAAATTATTTTTTATTACCAGTACTCAGCTTCAAATGTTTTCTTGTCGGTTTTAAAGCTGTAAATGAACCAACTGTTCCTCAGCACGTGCAACGTAAGGATCACGTTTTTCAGGCGTTGACACTTGAATAGACCTGATATTTGAATAAAAATTGCACAATCGTCATCTGCGACGAAGTCTCGATAAGCATGCGTAAATCTTACAACGAAATGTTTACTAACAAAACAGTTATTCAAAGAAATAAAGTGTAAAGTTTTCATTTTGGGTCAGTGTAGTATGTATACCCGCTCTACTGACAAAACATGTTCGACGCACTTCACCCAGTCACCAGGTGTAATGCCTCGTATACCCTAGCAATAATATGTTGAAGGCGAAATTATTCCTCGCAACGAACCAATCATAAAACGCATTAGGTGATACAATTTGCCGCAGAGAAGTCAAAATAAAATCCATCGTGTTTTGAAGATAGCAGGAAAATAATATAGTAAAGTTACGAACCGCGGGCAGCCATTCCAGCCAAACTTGCGATTTTTCTGCAATAAAATTACAATGTACTAAATTGTCATATCACTGGTACCCAAAGGTAGTAGATTTACCATTCCTACCCCCTCCCACTAAAAAAGATGTTAATAAAAAAGAAATTTGGGACTCGATCTCTTGGATTCGAACTCTGCAACTTTCCAGGAAATATTTGCAATTGAAGACGTTGACCGCTCGACTAAGCCTGTAGTTGTTGTATTGGTCATGTCGTTACATATTTATTGGAAAGTTTGTTACGTCGATAGCACGAGCAGTAAGTATTAGGCGAGAAATAACCGTTACAATCTCATTTACCTTCCTCGTGCTCCTAAGTTGACTCGTCTGATTTTTGATCCGTCTAAGGTCAAAATTGACCAATACATAAATAAATAATTTCGAGACACACAACCAACAAGTCAGAAAAAATAAATAGATGAAAAGCAGTCTAAGGCCAATTGGGAACCCCCCCCCCCCCCAAAAAAAAAAAAAATCACAAAAATATACCACAGAACTGCACTGCAAAAAAGGCACCACAGGAGAACTTTTAGCCTGTCTTCTGGCCCTGTATTAAGACATCTTACTTAAAGTTCTATAACTACTGCAGAGATACGATCGTAAATATACGATACTTTATTACTTCCCCATTGCTCAGAATACAGGGCCAGAACCAGTAAATAAGACAGTCAGTTATTTTTATTCAGAGATGTATATGATTGTATATGTATGTGCACATATTTTATAATTTTTCGATTTTTGGTCTGATTTTTTCAGAGATGTATATGATTGTATATGTATGTGCACATATTTTATTATTTTTCGATTTTTGGTCTGATTTTTTCAGAGATGTATATGATTGTATATGTATGTGCACATATTTTATTATTT
This sequence comes from Loripinus fragilis, assembly GCA_964019695.1. NCBI lineage: Eukaryota > Metazoa > Mollusca > Bivalvia > Lucinida > Lucinidae > Loripinus > Loripinus fragilis. Next base: position 83,118,051 of record OZ026525.1, read on the forward strand.
TTCTATTTTCTGGTCTGAATTTTTTCAGAGATGTATATGATTGTATATGTATGTGCACATATTTTATTATTTTTCGATTTTTGGTCTGATTTTTTCAGAGATGTATATGATTGTATATGTATGTGCACATATTTTATTATTTTTCTATTTTCTGGTCTGAATTTTTTCAGAGATGTATATGATTGTATATGTATGTGCACATATTTTATTATTTTTCTATTTAGTGGTCTGATACCAGTCTAGAGAACTTTGTACTTATCGCCTGTCACCAAAGACACAGCCAAATATTAAAGTGGCTCAAGGTTGTTTAAACTCTTAAATCGCTTACAAAAATCCATCTGAAAATAATTACCTAACATTGCTGGCTTATTTTAGTAAAGAAACATATAGCGTGTTTCTGGGATCAGACTGCTGGGTCAACACTGTTTGTCATAATGGCTTCTAAAATATTTCAGCAGACGACAAAAGCAGACGACAAAAGCAGACGACTTTTGTTTGGGATTGGCGCTTTAAGGGTGTATCTGCTCCCGCTAAGTGTATAGGTATTGGGGTGCTGGCCCATATCTGTTTGACATTGGAAAATTGCCTACTGGGATTTTTGCGCTCTTTATTCGTCTGCTGAATTTTTTTATCAACTTTTCAAAAAATTCTTTCAGGAATACCATCAGTGTCCCAGATCAGGCAAGAACATAACGTTGGGCCTGATCTGGGTCCGAACTGTAAAGGTTTTCAGCAGACGGCACTAGTAGGCAAACAGTTTGAATATTTCGTGTACATCATCCCCCACCCCAATTTTTATCCTGTTAACCTGTAGCATTTTAGTTGAAAGCATTGTTATTCGGTGTGGAAAACAGCGTTGGCTTTGCCAAAAGCAAGCTGATCTGGATCTTCAGTATTTTCAAAACGGAAAACTCCGGGATTCAGCAGGACACTTTTTTGCAAGGGTCCTCACTTTTTGGCATACATTTATAATATTTTGTAGATTGTATCGATGTTCAAATTAGCTTTACCCTTTAAGCGCCAATCACAGCAAAAGTCGCGGGGTCTGCTTAATATGCCGTCTGCTTAAAGGGATAATTCACACTTTTTTCAAATGCGTTTATTTTAGAGTTTACAGTATGGAAGGAATAATTCCTCATTAAATGTTTGTGAATGCTCTTCTATTAGTCAGTAATTAATCACTTTTTCTTCTTAATGGGAGTCTGGTCATTCTCAGGTCAATGATCTCTACACACCAAAACTGGAATCACTTCCGCCTGCTTACACACTACCAAAGCAAAACTATGAATAAGTCAAAAGGCAAAAAATAACAATGTTTCAGAGTAATGCTTTTAGCAGTGTGTGCATTGATGAGTATATATTAATAATTGGCCCATATTTAATAATTATTTCAAAAATTTAAGTCTTAAAGCACTAATTATTACTATAGCAGATGACAAATTTTGTAACAATTTTCTTCATTTTGCTGACATAAAGACAGAATAAAATCAAATGAAACTTATTGAAAAACAAAATACTTTTCGTTTGACAGTTGTTACATTTTAATTTGCATTGATTTGGCTGTTGATTGTAATTAAAACGGAATACCCATTATCCAATATTGAAATAAAGAAATTGACTGAAAGGTGCCGCTTCAATCACTTCGCAGACCAGCATATTGAGGTTAACTCAGGTAAATGTGTGCCAATAGCTGTAAGATGGCTGCTCCCAGAAGATTAGATAAACGGCTATAAAAGCTTCTGTTATTAACTAACCAGATGGATAAATGATCGATCTGTGAAAATAAAATTACATGTAGTCCATAAAGAAATATTTATTTGTGAATAAAGTAAAATGTTTAAAAGCATGAACATACACTTTCAATGTTTTAGAAGCATTTAGATAGTACAGTATAGACATAGATCAGACTGCTCATGTAGGATCCGTCTGATCTGGCTCCGTATTGTTTGTCTCTATCCTTACATTAATTAAAACTTTTAGCAAACATATGCAGCAGGCGACTTAAGCACACAACGTTTTTTTGTGTATTTTTTTTTTTGCTGGCACTTTAAGGGTTAAGACTGGATGATTCTCCAGAGTTTACATATATCGCTCATGAATCTTTTATTGAATTTTGATTAAGGGCAATTTCGGGTAGTTCCCATGCGCACCATTCCTGCGCCGAGAAACAGGAAAAGCTGTCTGGATCCAGTCTTTCGGACCATCGATACTCTTATGTTAGATGGATATTTCCACATTATCTTGACAGACGAAAATAACTAAAATGTGTCCGCGATATCAGTGACATATATTAATCCTCAAAACTGATCGTATCAGTACCAAATACAGATAAATAGAACAGGCGACATCAACAATGTAAATTATTTCGAAGTTTTAACCCTGTATGCGAATACGAATATGGCCGATACTCGGATTGTCTGTCCATCTTGACATCGTGGCTTAGTAGTTAGCGTTTCAGACTTTGGTACTAGAGGACCAAGGTTGATTCCCGGATGGGCACTTATTACATTTTTTTGAGTTTTTTTTTCTTTTTTCGCCTCGTCCTCGTAATGCAAATTACTTCATACAAATAATATCATTTAAAAGTCTCAAATATCTGCTTTCCAAAACACCATAAAGTCATGTTTTATTGCTGAATCAAGTTCATGTACTATTACTGAGCTGTCTATACTTTTGACTTCTTGTCTTACTGCTATTAAAATAGTGAGTATGAACAGGAACTACCACAATCGCAGAAAACCCCATGGCAAACTAAGTATGAACCAACCAGCTCTCTCTTCCCCATCAGGATGGTTGCAAAACTAGAATTGACATAAATTAACGCTCAACAAAACATAGAAAAATTACAGAATCCAACAGTAGGAGCAACAATCAACAACGAATCAACAACAACATAACCATCACCTTAGAATGGATAGCAGCCTAAGCCACTGAGGTGCTTTACCTTCTAGCGCCCAAACATAGAATGTACTACCAGAAAACATTTATATTCCACCCGGAAGTCAAATAGAAAACAGGGTCTGAAAATTGTTTTGAGGTCAAAGGTTGCCGAGATTACCATGTAGTATATATGTTACATTGGGCATTAAGTTCTCATGACCTGATTATTTAAAGGTGAATAACTCAAGTTCAAATTATAATTTCAGGAAACCATTTTTGGATGACATTTTGGTGCAAGAAAAAGAATTTATTAGATTATAAATATCATGTTTATCTGCATGGCAAAATTCACTCTTTGTTAAGTTAACTGTTAGTTTAGCTTCATTAAGTCCGTCAAAGAAATCTCTGATATAAGTGTTGTTCCCATTCTTCGCTGAAGATGAAAGCATCGTCGATTTAGGCTTTACAGCCAGCCAGATAAAATATCAAGTTGTTAACTAAGCTTTGAAACGTTGTTGGGTAGTTATTCATTTCAAAAGGCATAACTTTATACTGATACCGATCATACCGTCCATCTGGAGTAACAAAATGCCAAGATATCCTTTGCTCTGTCTGTCAGATGTATTTGCCAAAATCCTTTAAGCAGATCGAATTTAGTAACATATTTGGCTTGTCCAATGTTATTGATGCAGTAATCAATTAACGGAATGGGAAACGTGTCTGTTTTGGTGACATAATTTACTTTACGGTAGTCCCCTAGATATTCAAAATGTCCCATCCGGTTTTGGTAAGACTACAAGATGAACTCCATTCACTTTGACTAGGTTCTATTAAGTCATTATCCAGCAAATATTGAATTTCTTCTCTGGGAATTTGTTGTTTTACAGGGTTCATTCTGTATGGATGTTGTTTCACAGGTTTTGAACCATCTATAAGATTGACGTCATGATAAATTTTGTCAGTTCTGGATGGAATGTCCAGAAATAAGTACCATATTCAAGAATTATTTGCTTCAGTTCAAGTCTCTTGTCTTAACTAAGATGAGACAATTTCTTGCCAAGATCCTTTAAGATATCAGAGTTCTGGATTTTTGACGATGCAGGATTTGATTTCACAAAGTTCATATCTTCAGAGTCCATTTAATTTTGTGTAAGAGGGACATAATTAACTGGATTCACTGGTGAAATAACAGAACTATCCCTATCAATGTACTTTTTATGCATGTTAATATGACATAACTGTTTTTGTTTGCGCCTCCCAGAGGTGTTGACACTGTAATTAACATCACTTAACTTTTTCTTGACAGTATAATGACCATGATATCTAGCCTACAATGGCTAACCAGGAATGATCAAAAGTGCAAATACCTTGTCTCCAGGTTCAAAAATTCTATCCTGAGCATTTTCATCTTAACGCAATTTCATTTTGCTTTGAGTTGATTTGAGATTGGACTGAGCAGCTTCACAGGCTTTTGATAGTCTATTTTTGAAATTGGACACATACTGAAGTAAGTTCAAAGAGCTGTTATCATCTGAGAGATTTTTTTCTTTCAGAAGTTTCAAGGGTCCGCGCACAGTATGTCAAATTTCCAGTTCAAATTGGCTGAACCCAAGAGACTCTTGTACAGATTCCCGTACAGCAAATAAAAGCAAATGCTTGCCTTCATCCCAACCCTTTTCTGTGTAAAAGCAGTAAGATCTGATCATGTTTTTCAAAGTTACAATCTTTCTAAGTCACCCTGGGTTTCAGAATGATAAGCGGATGACTTGTATTGTTTAATACCAAGTTCATGCATGACTTGTTGAAAAATTATTGACATAAAATTTGAACCTTCATCAGATTGTACAGACCTTGGAAGTCCCAAAAAGGTGAAAAACTTAACAAGTGCCTAAACAATTGTCTTAGTCTTAATATTTCTGAGTGGAAAGGCTTCGGGGAAGCGTCTTGAAGCACACATAATAGTCAAAAGATATTGGCAACCTGACTTGGTTTTGGGTAGGGGACCTACACAGTCAATAATAATTCTGCTAAAAGGTCCATCAAAGGCAGGAATGGGCTGTGAATAAGCTTTTGGGATGGTCTGAGTTTTCCTACCATGTGACAAGTGTAACAGGATTTGCAGGGCTGAGAAACATCAGATTTTAATCCTGGCCAAAATAAATGATTACGTAAGCACAGTTAAATGAAGCTTGTGATAGGTCTTATTTACACCTAAATGGCCTGAAATAGGAGTTTCATGGGCTAAATTCAAAATTTCAGGACGATAAGCCCTAGGAACAACAATCCACTCATCATTAGCTGAGACATCAGGAGGACGCCATTTTCTCATCAAAATGTCGTTTTTGACATAATAGCAAACAGGGACTTGTGACATTTCATTTCCTTCTAAAGCTCTTTCAAATAAAGGTGATATCTCAGGATCACTGTGTTGTCCCTTACAAAGCTGTGACCTTGACAGCTTGTCATGACCTTGGTCATTTGAAATTTAGGGTGAAAGATCAGTGTTTGACCTTGAAGTGTCAAAGTCAGTCTGAATGTCAGACTGGCTTGGAGAAAGAGAATTTGAAATCTCACCATTAAATGACTGACTTATTAAAGTGTCAGCTAAATTAATATCCTGCATCCCATAATTTTGATTGGCTTTCTTTGCCATTGCCCTAGTGCCAGCAAAAGAAGGAAAACGGCAAGAAATTTCCTGCTCAATAGGATCAGGTGGTTGATCCACACAAGGTGTGCTGGTCAAAAGTGGGTCTACCACAACCATATCTCCAGCCAAATCGTTGCCTAACAGCAAGTGTATACCTTTAAAAGGTAAAGGTCTTATACCTGCAATCACGAGACCAGTAACTAAGTCTGAGGACAAATAAATATTACAGAGCGGTACATTAATAAATCCATACTCTAAATCCTGGATAAGGACACTTGTCCCAAAAGAAGTCTTCTCAGAAAAAGCAGGGTATCTGCCAAGATAAGGGATTGAGAAGTACCAGTATCACGTAAGATTTAAATTGGGGTAGACTGGGCAAAGTCACTATTTAGTGACACAGAACCATCTGATAAGAATGGTTCATAAATCTCCATAACAGTATCAGTCTTAGATTTTTAGGCCAAATTAGGATTCTCATCCTGAATCGAAGACTGTGGTTTTAGCCTTAAAGAGGTGAGACCTGTGGGTTGAGGACTTTCCTGGTTTTCTTTTTCTCTCTTTCTTTTCAAAGCTATACCTTCAGAAAAGTGGCCTGATTGTTTGCAATAATTGCAAATTGGCTGGGATAATGATCTTTGACTGGTGACTGGGACTGTGTGGCGGCGGTAGAACGTCTCCCTGCCCTTCACTATAGTGTGATTTTATTTTCTTATCCTTTGGGATCATGGGTTTCATTGTGGAACTTTGAACCTATAAGAGGGTCACTGATGAAGCCTAACTGGCAGAAACAAGCTAATCTGGTCAAGGAAATATGCACACTCTAGTTTCAGTTTTTTGGTGCAGTCTTTGCTTTCAAAGGATACTCTTTTAAGAACATATTTGGCATTCGTTTTCACCAAAAAATCTAGGTTGTGGAGTTAATAATTGACTAAACTTATGGGAAAGATTACTGGGGTTGGATTTTGGACCTGACTGAGGGGAATATGGTTTTGACTGAGGGGAAAATGGTCTTGATTGTAGGGTAAATTTTAATTGAGGGTTGAATGGTTTCTTAGGAAGTGGCTTGTTAACTGAAGAAGTCTTATGAGTCAAAGAATAATCATCAGCTAGTCTAGCTGCTAAATCCAAATTTTCAACTTATTTTTCATGTAAGAAAGTCCTTGCGTCAGATATTATACAACATTATACAAGATTTGAAATCTCAGCAAGCATGAGCTTCTTAGTTTTGCATGATCAGAACCTATTTTCATTGAGGAGCACCACCTATTATAATAATAGTTTTTTGTTCTAGCAATTTCCACATGAGTCTAGTCAGGTTCCTTCCTACAATCTCTAAATATACTGAACAAAAGTGAAAACGCTACACTACAATTATCTATATTTTGTGAGAAAGAATTGGATAAAAAGTATTTACTAAAGCTTAATAATGTTGCCAGGCATCAAGCAAACAATTCGTCGAATCTCCACCAATTTTTCTCGATTGTTGTCAGAGTTATGCTCCTTTAAGTGTTTAAAGCTTTAGTCACTGATTTTTGCTATTGCGCATGCGCAAATTAAAACTGTTATGCTTATCAGAGTTGGTCATAATTGTGTTGCATAAAGACACAAGAAAACCAACTAATCACTTAAAACAAGCTCAGAAATCAATGTCAAATTTGTCAAATTTGTAAAAATCTGAAAATTGTCTCCCTTAGACAAAAACAAATAGGGAATATTAAATGTTTGATAATCTTCGTTTTATCTCGAGTTCTGACGAATTTCCTTTGCAAAATCAGGGAGACCTATCAGCACATTGTTTCTACCATTTCTCGTTAAGTAATGTCCTCAGACTGTAATGCAACAACAAATTGACTTTCCTTTGGGGATTCCAGTGTAAAACTATTCAAGCTTGGTAATTTGATGAAAACCTCGCTTTTTAAGATTGAATTTCTTAACGATCAAAACACACTTGTGATAAGCCTTTCACATCTCTGGTTCTCACATGTCTAGACTACCATTTCGTGCAGTCAGATCTCGTAGGTAGTGGCTTTCTGAAGGCCTAAACTGTGTGAGATTTCTGTTCAAATTGGCAACCTAAAAATTGGACCCCTGTCACATTTAAATGGCTTTCATGTGTTTCCTCGTGAAACTATCCGTAACACTTTTACTGTTATGCATTACCCAGTACTTGAACATTAAGATACACTTTCATTTGCATTCTTGGTTTGCATAATTTTGTATATAGATGGCAAACAATTCAGGTGTAGCGTTTTCACTTTTGTTCAGTATATAACAGCATTAAGGCCAGCAATATACTCATAGCAGCCCCCTAATCTCAAAACGAACAGAGGTCAAATGAGGAAATTATCCAAAGATGAAACTCGTCTACCCGAATAAAAGCAGCATCTAATTGAGCAAAGCCCCATGCTTTCCATTAACAAATTTATATAATGTAAAGTGCCGGGTCAATGGGAAAAGGATAGAAAAGGGAAGTGACAGTATCCCACTCTTTTATAACTCAGGTTCTGAAGGTCCTTGGCGCAAGAGAGATTTCAGTTCAACATGGAATTTAGATATCAAATCATAGTATTGGCGATAAAATTTAGAAAAGGTTTTACGAAGTTTATGATACCGATAGCCTTATTTTAAAAGTTTCTGAGTTAACAATTTATTGCGAGTGTTGAAGTCAGTAATATAGATAGATGCTCTTGCAAAACGAATGAGTTGAGAGATATAGACTGCATACGATGTAGAGCGAGGAACATCACCATCTAAAAATGGGAAATTTACATTTTCAAAATCAAAACCGTCATGTTTATCATAAATTTTGGTAGAAACTTTATCATTAGAAATAGACAAATGCAAATCTAAAAACGCAGCTTCGGAATCAGAGGTATTGGCTTTATTAAGTTGGAGTTCTGAAGGGTATATTTGACTTACCATATTGTCAAAATAAACATTATTAATGTTTAAAATATCGTCCAAATACCTGGATGTAGTGTTAAACGCATCAATAACATCAGCCTGCTTACCATCAGAAAGAGACATCATAAAGTCCCTCTCATAACAAAACAGGAATAAATCTGCAACCAGGCGAGCACAATTAGTACCCATAGGAATCCCAACTACTTGTCTATACAGCTTGGTGACAAATCAAATAAAAATGTTGTCCAACAAAAATGCCAGGGCATCACATACATTTTGACATTACCATGCATGATATTTTCGGGCTTTTCTGAAGTAAAAAATGCGTTTCTGTCATTACATGCAAGGTAAGGAGAGCCTTCTCTATGTAAGGTTCTTTCAATAAGATCAATAAGTTTATCTTTAATCAAATTATGAGATGAAGTAGTATAAAGAATAGAAAAATCATTTGTAGACAAAATGGTCGCTTTGAAATCTCTAGCTTCAAGTTTATTCAATACCCTCACCTGAATTTTTAATAGACCAAAATAGATTCATTCCGGATCTTTCATATACCTTTTCTCAGTACTTAATAACATGTTTTTTGACAGCCGTAAGACACAAGGTTAACAATTTAGAAAGTTCTGTTGTGGTACATGAACTAGAATCAGCAATAAAGCTTTAGGTAACCAGTATAACGTAGGAACCTTGTGTTGGTTTCCTTTAGCTTTGACGTCATTCCTATCGACAACGACTTTCCCAATCAGAGAATCCTGTAGTCTATAGTCACTAGTGTCAATAAGCTCACGTTTAAGAGTATTTTATATAATACAAACGTCAAACAACTACAACATTGCTTGCGACTTTATTTGCTGGAACTAAAACATACTTCATTAGAAAATACTGGATACCTCGTATAAGATGATACAAAGAACATTTAGGTTTTGGGGGTAAAATATGAGTATTACGAGAGTAAAATGAAATACGAGTATCAAGAATTTTAAAATGTTAATCTTCCATTCCTTCAAGGCATCAGGTTCAATATTTTCTCGTTTACACCAACGATTTCTGAAGTCATTTAATAAAGCAGCGATCTCTTTGCGACATTTATGGAAATCAATATTAGATGGAAATCTATATTTAGGGCCTTAAGAAATAATATTGCGAACGCTAGGGTCAGGAATGACATTTAGTTTGCTTGTAATTACATGCCCTGCAGGGGGTATAAATAAGTAGAAGTTTGATAATCTCAGGAGTCGTGAATATTGGAATCTATATTAATATCAGTTACAATTTTATTAAAGTTGAATATAGCAGACCTAATAGGTTTAATATATTTATATCAAATGATTGGAGTCTATGAATTATCAAAAGTAATTAGTGACAGAGGAAATCACTGAATTGTCCTTAACGATACTACTTAATAAACTTAGGCCTCATATGACTTATTGTGGGTTTTCATGGACAGAAAAGGGTAAGAAAATATATTACATATTTTGCGTAGTACCGTTTGGGCTCTCAGTTTCTGGATTAACAAGTAAGCCAGTTTGTTCGCACTTCCTTGCAAAAGTTCAGTTTTCTTATGGCGGAGAGCAAATGTTGTTGGGAGCCAGCATAAGCATGTCCGTGGCTTCGTTACGTATGGAATTTCATTGAAGGTCAGTTATATGCAACAAAAGAGAGAATATGCCAGTTAGAGTCTTCACTCGACTCTCGTATATTTCAATTAGGTTATCAACAGACAAATTTAATTCCAGTCAGGTACTTGGCTTGTGTCGTAGGTCAGATTATTTCGTTACAGGTAAGGTGGTACCAATGAAAACAAGATTCTTATACAAAAATTTGCTGCATAGAGCTAGCTGGAACTCACTAGTGCATGTATATACTGATGCCTTGGGCGAAATTACATTTTTTTTGTGGGGGGGGGGGGGGGGGGTGGGAATGCCCATCTTTTGAACGATAGGGGCATGGGCATTGAGCTAGATAACATTTGTAAATAGAGGCCTTTTCTAATGCCTCGGTCATTGAGTACGGTGGTCAATTGAGCTTTGTCTGAAGGCACGGAGGTATTTTGAGGATGGGATGATGGCGAGAAATCATACAGCTCTACATAAAGAGAAACAAAGGTAAAAGGTAAAATGGTTTTCTGAAAATAAAAATGTTAAGGCAATATTTAAATCAGGCAGTAGCAAGGCTGATTTGCAAGAACTTGCGTTAAGCATACAAGAAACATGTGTTGAATAGGAAATCGCTCTTATCCCTGAGTGGATACTTAGGTTTGAGAATGCATTGGCTGATGGTTTGAGCAGAGGATTATACAGTGATGACTGACAGGTCCACCGTTGGGGTTTTTACAGATTTGATAAGGTTTGGAGAAACCACACAGTTGATCAGGTTGCTTCAAATTTAAACAGTCATTGCACTCGTTTTAATTCAATGTTTTTGTCTTCCAGGTACAGAGGGTGTAAATGCTTTTGACCAGAGCTGGGAAGACGAATGTAATTGGGTCATACCAGTGTCGTGAGATGTATTGCGGGCATTGCAAAAATTAGAGTCTGATAGATCAAGGGGTACGTGTGTTATTCCACTCTGGAAAACCGCACCGTATTTGCCGATATTGCAGCCTCAAGGAAATGGGTTTGCAAGCTTTGTAAAGAGTGTCAAGATATTGCCACAATACAACGTTATTTCGCAAGGTTTGGGGAATAACGGAGTATTTAGTCAAAATACATTACCCACTGAGAAGAGATTTCACTATGTAAAAAAGTGCTGAATTTGCATGGTTTCTTCACATATTGTTTTTCAGGCGTCCACTTGAAGCAGAATGTACAATGCAGAATGAAATAGCTGAGAATTCAGATGTGGGAGATCGTATGTGTAATTTATTAGCTTCAAAGAGTGATGATACTATCAAAAAGTATTTCTACAGTTTTAAAAAGTGGCAAAAATTCTGTGTAGATAAAAATTATAAGTGCTTGTCTGCACAGCACATTCATGTGGCGGTATTCATTACAGAGCTGTTAGATTCTCAGTGTTCGGTTCATACAATTTTCTCTGTAATATATTCGACCAAATGAGCGCGTGCTATTAATGGTTTGGAAGACCCAACAAACAACACATTTGTTAAAAACTTGCTTGAATCTGCAAAACGTTTGAGGGGCCGTAAAACGATAAAGAAATATATTTTATCATCTGAAATGTTCATTGAGCTGTGCGATAAATGTGTAGAGTCAACAGATTTTGCAACAGAGATTTGTACATGAATACTCTGGGATACGCAGGTTTGTTAAGATTCGATGAAATTGATAATATAAAATGCAACGAGGTCTCATTTTTTGCTGAATATATTCGCATATTTATAGATAAAAGTAAAACAGATCAGTATAGATCCGGTAATGAAGTGTTTAGAAGCAAAGGCTATTCATCTGCTTGTCCGTATATATATGAGTTTAGCCAGTTTAAATACCGAGTCTGATATCTTTTTGTACAGGCCTTTATTTAGGTCTGGTGCCACTTGTAAGTCAATTTATAGAAATAAAAAAGTTCAGTTATACAAGGGCTAGGCATTGTCTTTTGGAAAATTGAAACTAGTGGCACCAGACTTAAATCTAGGTTTGCACAGCTTAAGGGCTATCGGTTGTACGAAGGCAGTAAGTGAAAATATCAATGACAGAAGCTTAAAAAGGCACGGTATATGTAAAAGAGATAAAAGCAAAGACGATTACACAGCAGATTTGATTGACAAGAGATTGGAGATTACAAATATACTCAAACAAAAAAGAAACGTCCGATTTTCATGGTACTGTATCTTTCGATCCGGTTTAGATGTCGCAACAAAAATAAAACCAAAATGTTTATCAAACGTCGGACACACAAAAATTGGTAACTATTTGATTTTATCTTCTTATCTTGCAGGGTTATAGAACCTAACATGCATACATCTTTTTCCATTATCATCAGGAAGTTAATCATCGAAACGTGACATATTTTACGTAAAATGGTAACTAGAAACGTCTGACGATGAAAAAACATATAAAAATTCAAAGTATGCTTATTGAACGAGCGAATTTGCAGTTCAAACCTTTAATTTACGAAATTAACTGAAATTACCACCTTTTGAATTAAACAAATAACATTTTAAGAACTTCCAAATCTCCTTAACTTAACATCATTTTGAGACCGTTTTTGTTTTGTCAGCTGCTCTACTGATTATCAAATGAATTTATCTTAGGTGCTAAACGTTTCTAAATAATCACAGTTGGTAATGTGAACATTTGAATGAAATGCCTTCATACATTTGGAACTTGCAGACATAAACGTAATGCGGACATAACTTTATTGTTTGGGTATAATTTAGGGCTTTAGTATCTAGTTATGCACAAAGCTGTTCATTTTGATTTGTAAATTTCACGTTTAAAAATTTAATTAGGCATACTCTTGATTTGGTGGTGCACCTGTTCTAGCAAATAAATGCTCGCCTAGTTGCGTTACTTTTATATCAGATTTAGTATAGATACAGGGGTGTTTAAATCTTAAATTTATGTAGGCCTGTGTCGATATATGGAGTTTAGAAAAGACGTTAAGATAATCCAAATCGACCACACGAATATAAGAATAATTCCCAGAATGTAAATTAGGTGTATAATAACCTATACCTCTACGATTTTAAACTTACTTAAAGCTAGTAAAAGTGATCAAGTTTTAAAGCAGTTGAATGGTTACACTAGGACAGTGACAGCAAGCGGAACTGCCTCGTGCAATTCCGTGGAATCAGACCTCGTATGCACATTAAGGATCTACTTTGTGATGTTACGCCTACGATACATAACGTGACGTCATAAAAACCATGCCAATACAATAACAAGTGTGATTGCAGCAAAACAATCGATTATCAATGAAGTTTATGGTTTTTGTCAATAAAATACGAGTATCGCTATAGCGATATTTTATTGAAATCATTAACAAATGATTTTTGATAGGACTGGACCTAGATGGTACAGTACTATTTACCTTACGCCATTTCCAGCTAATAAAATTGAGCTTTTTCATACATAGTACCTCGCCTTACATACATCTGAGGCTTGATTCTTGAACTGAGCTAAAGTGTTCCCAATACAGTGTCAGTTCAGCTTCCACCAACTTGGTCAAAAGTTACAAAGTATCGACTGGTGGACAGTCACGTGGTCTTTGTTTGGATACGCTGCATGGAAAAAAATGTCTGACTTCTTTTCCACAATAACGTTTAAAGCGAAAGTAAGTAGAGATTTCTCCATGTTTTTCATCTTTACCCAGAAAGTTATACACCATTTTCCAGCCCACATTTCCCCGATCTAATGATGTCAGGATATCCTCATAAAGCTTCCGACTTTGAGTACATAGTTTGTCACAACAATTTAGTTGCGAAGATCGAGCCTGAATTATAGCAATAAACTGCAGGGAAGACAAATATTTTCTTTGTGACAATGTCTGTACTCAAAGTAAGAAGCTTAACATCAATTCTCTGTAACCAAAAAAAATCCAATAGGACCCAAGCACGGACCGAATCAGAATTGGATTAAACTTTCGCAGAATGGTCATCACAACTCAGGAATACTCAAAAAATTATAAAAAGTTTGATATCAACTTTCGTTGCCATGGTAACCAACAACATCACTTTGGGCCAAATTTGGACAAATTTCACTAATGAATTTATTGAATTTAGCAGCTTTTTGAGCTGAAATATTTTGTATTATAAAGAGAAACATAACAAACCGTTTTATTTCTTGAATTATTTAATGTTTTGTCAATGCAAAATTGGAGTTTAAAGAGTTATAAATATATTTGACTTAATTTGCTATCACCATAAATCATAGCTACTCAGCAACATTTTAGAAAAACATTCAAATTCTTAAATTTAGGTGTTTTGAAGCAAGTATATCATAAACAGTACCACACGTTGAATATTCTCACTAGGTTTGTTGGAAGCTAATAAGTGTATATATTGCAACTGTGTAAAAACAGAGTGAGACATAAACATCTGTATCATAAAACAATCCCAAGAAATTCGCACTGTTAGCCATTTTTGAAAAAAGGGAAGTTAAGGGATGTTCACATACTTTGCATAGAAAACAGCAAAAAACATATAGCATGAGTTATGTTTTGGTAAAAATTAATTTTGCAATTCGGTTGGCATGGAAATAAATTTGAAAAAAATATAAAGTTCTCAGGAATTTCGGTATCGATAAGCAAACAGAAAAATGGCTGTATCAAGGTACAAAAAATAGAAATAGTCGCCATATACGAATATCTAGGTCTGTATTTTACAACAAAACTAATATGGTTTAAATCCAACGAATTGTTAGCAATGCAAGCTAAAAAAGCTATATCCAGTATTTTACGTTACCAGAATTAATTTGTTTACTTTCAGCCAGTAGATGCTTTTAAATTATTAGATACAATGGTGAAGCCCATTGCATGCTATGACTCTGATATATGGGGCTATAAATTCAGCGAAAAACACCAAAAAGGTACTAACCAAACTTTGCAAATACTATACAGGTTTAAAACAAAATACCAATGATACCTTTGCATTAGGGGAATATGGTAGATTTCCTATAATGGCTATCATCTATATGACGCAGGTTATTAAATACTGGCTTAAACTAACTCAAATACCAAACAATAGATACCCTCAACAGTGATATTTAATGCTTAAATCTTTAACAGACAATGGTAAAGTTACGTGGACAACCCACGTGAAATCACTTTTGTTTCAGAATAGATTTGGCCATACTTGGATGGCCGAAGTTGTAAGCAATGTGCGTAACTTCTTAAATATATTTACAAGACGCTTAAAAGACATTTCACTCCAGAATTGGCATAGTCAAATGAACAATTCACCAAAAACATTGCATTATGAGCATTTTAAGTCACAACTTAATGTAGGAAAATATTTATCAATTGACCTAAGTTATATATGTAGAAAAACCTTGGCAAATGTTTGGTGTTCCAGTCACAATTTAGCAATTGAGAAGGGAAGACATACAAATGTAGAACTGGAATATAGATTATGTCAATTTTGTATGCAGAGAAATGTCTACGTTGTAGAGGATGAATTTTATTTCTTTATGCTATGTCCAATGTACGATACTCTACTAAATATGTACTTTAGGCCTCAGTGGAAGACAAACACGAGTGTTCAAAATTTCTACATTATTTTGCAACTGTCTGATGCTCAGAGTTATTCTTGATTTCTAAATTCCTGGTCAGTGCATTCGAATTTAGGAAATCAATATATGGTAGTGATAGACTGGAGCCAGTCTTACACCGCTCTAAACGAGGTTTGCTTTTTCCACTTGAAAGGGTAAGAAACAGTGTATTTGATTGACTGCACAAAAGGGGCGATCTCAATGAGATTTCCTGTTGTGAGTGTCCACTCAAAATCCAGGTTTTCTGATGCATATTTTGCAATCACGTTGACATTGCGTTGAGAAAATGCAAAAGGTTGGAGATGGTGCATGACTGTAGGTCTTAATTATATTTAATTTTAAGTTTCTGGTAGTCTGCAGAGGCCTGTTCACATGAATAAATATAAGCAAACCTAAAATCATTTAGGGGATATATCTTTCAAAAGCTTTTACTTGCATGAATTTTTTCCTTTATAAACAAAAATTGCTCTTTTATCAAGGAGATGGATATCTTTGGCCACGTTGTTGTATGAACAATTTATACATCGCACATAGATCACTTTATGGCCCAACATACAGCTTTTGAGCAATCATCAGCATGCTTATCAATCTTTTAAGAGTTACTTCCTGGTTTGATACCGTTTGCAATATTGTGACACGCTGGGTATACTTTAGAGAAACCCATTTGCATAAACATAAACTACAATTATCTGACGGGCGGTTTCGAGATGACCCCAGTAGCTTAACGCACAAGCGAACCAAGCGTGATTTCTAATATATTTAAACAAGCCATCCATCGCTTTAGTTAGTAAATTAGGGCGGCGCAATGTAGTTTTTTGGCTGACATATTTATCTTAGTTTATTTGAGCTCTGATTTTAAATCTTAACGTTAACTGCAGCATCATGGAATATGGAACCATTTGGAGAAATTTGCGGTTTTTTTTCTCTACAGTTTTCATTGCGAACGCAGTTTGCTAAAATCAGTTATAAAAAAAAGTTATCACTGAAAATCAATGTGAAAAACATAACAACTAGAGTTGAATATCCCTAATAGTGTCGTCGATGTGACACATTTACATACTGCCAATACCTAAGGGGACCAATTAGTTTTATAAACTGTCAAAACATGCACCAGGTCACACCTGCTTCTGGTCATTACATTGTAGGAGTTTTTTCAGAATGGGAAAGAAATTATATGCTTTTTATAGTGGTTAAAATTGCGCCACCTAGTTTATATATTACATGTTTTATGTGCGTTAAGATACATGTAGTTGAGTATGCAATTTTAGTACACGTTTTAGCTAAATCAGTATAAAAGTATTTTAAAGCTTTGAAGCCAAGACTAGGTTTTTGCATTTCTGTATGGTACAGATATTGTTTCTATGGTTACGACCAGAAGGAGGTAGACACTGAAAATGTTATTTTATGTTATGAAAGTAAGAAAGACGCGAAGATCAGAAATCAATACAATCAAGTACCATACCTGACCCTATACTATTAAATACTTATCAATAGCTGAATGTGTCTGGGAAAAAGTGGTTCAAGAGTGCCTAAAATAGTGTTTTCTGTAATTGGTTACCCCACCAACCTTTGGTAGTCTTGTTTGACATGAACGAAATTTATTATGTTTATTTATCTACTTCCTTTAAGCATACAAAGATCAGAATAAAAATCAGTGTGTTATAGAATATGTGAAGGTGTAAAACTATCTTTTCACAGAATTTCGGCCATTTTAGGCCAAATGTTGTTTGTTGGTTTGAATATAAGCCTGTCTTCTTGTGAAATCGCTGGTGGTATGATCGTTTAGTTGCCATGTTAACATGAATTGGGATAACTGATATTTTAAATTAGATTTGTTATTGATAACCAGGTATTGATTACATGATATGTGTATGAATAATAAATGTAATCTTTTGTTGGAGAGAAATAATTTGATTTGAGAATGCTGTTGTTCTGTAAAATGCTTGACCATCGAATAGATTGGTTGCCATGGTAACTTATATTTAGTCATGGCATTACTTTTATTTCTATTCATTTGTTAAACAGATGTAGACCTTCAAAAAGGTGCCTATATTATTCATCTCTCTGTTAGCAGAAATGAGATCATTTGCTTTGAACTTGCAGCATTTTAGCTCACCTGTCATAAAGTGACAAGGTGAGCTATTGTGATTGGTCTTCATCCGCCATCCGTTAACAATTCACTAAAACATCTCCTCCTCAACCCCAAGTCCAGTTTTAAAATAATTTCACACAAATGATTCTTGGGTAGCCCTCTACCAATATTATTCCAATGGTTTAGGCCCATAGCAAATCTAGGTCTCACAGACATTAAATAGATTTTCGAGATGAAAACTTTAAAAGAAATCGTCTTATCTGAATTTGGTATGGAGCATTAACAAGAAGACCACTACCAAGTTTGTTCAAAGTTTGCCCTGGGGCTAAAAATATACCCATCCCTTAGATCAAATAGGCTTATGTAAAATTAACTTTTTTCCAGAATATGGTCCTGTTGCATACCAGGTTAAAGGGAATGAAGCATACATATACATGCTAGCAAATGTTAGCACTTACACTCATCTTCAACCCCTGGGGAATCAAAATGGCACTTTTTTTGCTATTCTGTAAGTAGTCATGTTGCATGTAGAATTAAATGGGAATGCGGCAGAGAACACAATGCAAACAGTTATCCTGTCCTTTTATACATTGTACATCCACATCCCCCAGATATGGTCAAAGGATCAAAACATTTTTTTCTGAAATAGGTCATGATGCATATCAAAGTAAAGGGAAAGACTTGTAGAACATTATGCAATTTTGAGGTGTGGTACTTGATTGTATCGATTCCTGATCTTTGCACCCTTACTTACTTTAATGCACGGCCCTGACATTTTTGGCTGGGTAAATATGTCCGACATTGAAATTGTGCAGATAAGTATATTTTAAATTGAACTAAAAGAATTAGCAGTCTTTCATCATGATCTGAGTGATACCGAAGATGGACTTAAGGTATTTGAGATATGGGATTTACATTTTTTGGTTAACATCTTATTCCTTGTGACAAGAACTCAGGTGAGTAATTCAGGGCGCATTGACCCTCTTGTTGTAGAATATCTGACTGTTATATAGTTTCGGTGCCATGGAAACATAAACATTAAACATTTCCTTTTTTATTCTTTGCATTTGTATATCAGACATTGCTTATGTATAGTTCATATAGTTACGCTCTTGCTGTTAGGATATATTTATATTTGAAACGTCAAGTAATTTTAAAAGTCATGGTCATCACCCCCTGTACCAGCATGCAGTGGTAACGGCAATAATTTTAGATATCTAATGTGTTTTCTTGTCCTACTAAGTACTTTTCTACCCACAAAAATAATGTTTATTTGATACACAGCATATACACACAACTAGCAAATAATAGCATGATCTTTAACAATAGGGTTAAATATATCCCCTAGTTGCGAATGAAGAGCTTTTTGCTATTTTCCATAGCAACCAATCTGAATTCCTGTTACTTAGAAGATAACCAATTGATCTCAAAACTAATGCACTTGTATACTTTCATTAAAATTTGTGTACAGATTAACGAAAAGCTTTGAAGCGTGACTCTATTTACAATATTGATATGTTGGTTTCGAAAAAAGGGTTTCATGCATTTATTTGCATTTACTATAAAAGCTTTGACATAAACATATAATCCAGCCAGACTGGTTCATTTTACGCATTCTGTATCAATCGTTGGAAATAGAAACACCAAAAGATATTGGTCAGAGGTCGTTGTACATGTATACCTATTATTTCCATCAATTTCTGATTTTTTCCTGAAAACTAGTCTGAATGCTTCTCAAAGTGTATTAAATTATATGGTCTTGTTGCTGGACACAATCTGTATTATTGATTCAATAGCAACCATCCTTATCGTGAGGTAATATGTTGGGTTTTTTTTAATCTCACAGGGTCATAGAAAGTTGTAATAAGTCATTTTTCTCAAAGGCTGTGCTTTGAAACCTAGAAAACCCTACATTATGCCACCTTGAAGCAAAATGCCTCATTATCTATGACAGATTACCTGACAAAATCAAATGTAAAACATATACAATTATATCCGTATATAATGTATGACACTAAACTTTGTCACAGGCTTTAACAACAAGGCATATCAGAACCTATATTTTATGGTGATTGAATTTATAAATTCAAACTAATTGTTGGAAAACCTAATTTTAGTGATCAATTCAAAAAGATAGTAAAACGTTATATAAGGGTTGGACATAACTTGGATATCATGCGACAGTCTGCATGCCTAGTTTTAAACCTTATCACGGTTTATAGCTATGGTTTCCTCTTTAATTGCACGACGGTGGGTCAGGCCTCAGACTCTATGACGGCTCTGACGTAAAGCTTTAATCGGTGGGTTGTTGCCTGATGCTTATCTGTAGCTGGACCCACCTTGGCTCAACTTGGGGTTTTTTTTTGGCTCTGATCATCTGTGAGTCATGAGCCCTTTTCTTTGTTTTATCATGGTGTAATAATTAGATTAGAATGTTTCTCCGTGATGATACATTGCATTAGTTAGATGGCCTCCCTGCGAGTTGAACAGTTCTTGTACCTCAACAACAGCAGAATCTAGGGTGAAGATTTGGTACCAGTAAAATGTATTTAAGCCCCCCAGTGGCTTGGGCTGCTCCGTTCTAAGGCGGTGGTTCTGTTGTTGTTGATTTTTTTGTTTATTGTTACTCCCATTGTGGGAGTCTGTAATTGTTCTATGTTTTGTTGTATGTTACTTTATGTCCTTTCTAGTATTGCAATCATCTTGATGGGGAAGAGAGAGCTGGTTGCTTTGCTTAATGTGTCTTCCTGGTGTCTCGTGATGGTTGAGCAGCTCTTCCTCGCGGTGCCACAGGGTTGTCTGCGGTTTGTGATTGTGGTATTTCCTGACCATACTCACTTACTATTTTGGTTGCTATGTAAGTATTGCATTGTCGTTTCCATAGCAACTATACTTAATGTATCATAAGTTTACCTACACAGTCTCATAAACGCTTGAATAAATCAGATTTTCAGTATAGTTATGTGCATTTATAAAACTTTTAACATCCTATACAAGACATTTCTTACTGTACATCTTGCCTTGGTTACCATAGCAACTTATTCACATAATTATCCGCATCAAGGTGAGGAAAGTTATCAAACAAAAAAACTCTTTTATGTATTCTAGTGAATTAAATTTGATAACACATCTTAAAGATACACCTAGTTAGGGGGTAAAACTACAAAAATTGTTTTGCCTCTCTATTAATACAAAATGGCTTGGGTAATTTAACACCTGTTGCAAAAATAGTAAGTGAGTATGATCAGGAAATACTACAATCACAAACTGCAGACAACACCGTGGCACCGCGAGGAAGAGCCGCTCAACCACCACGAGACACCAGGAAGACAAATTAAGCAAAGCAATCAGCTCTCTCTTCCCCATCAAGATGATTGCAATACAAGAATGGACATAAAGTAACGTACAACAAAACATAGAACAATTACAGACTCCCACAATGGGAGTAACAATAAACAAAAAGTCAACAACAACAGAACCACCACCTTAGAACGGACAGCAGCCTAAGCCACCGGGGGGGCTTAAATGCATTTTACTGGTACCAAATCTTCGCCCTAGATTCTGCTGTTGTTGAAGAAATGTTCAGTTTGCATGTTGCAAGGCCATAACACTTTGTCCGCATTAGATTATTTGCTTTTTAGAAACATTAATGCAGCCGCTTTCAATTCAAAATGTATATCAACCATCAAAAAAATGATGGTGCCGTTCGTAACACAGCTAATTATATATCCTAATATAATATTAGCCCATATTTCTGAATATAGCAACTAATAAAATTTTACAAAACAACATAAATGTGGAATTTACCATGCTGATTTAAATGTAGTTATAACTGCAATCGCCAACTATTTGATAATTATAGGAACTGAAACAGTAAGACCACGAAAGGATATTCCTCAGAGGGGCCCCTGACTTTCAGGAAAATGCTCATGAAAAAGGTCAGATAACCTGAAAACAATCAAGTGGAAAACACATACAATTATTTCCACATATAACGTATGACACAAAACGTAATAATACAGGCTTTAAGATTGCAATTTTGTTTCTCAAACAGTATTTTCCTTTTTTGTTGAAAAAGGAATGTTAAAAACTCTGGCGTTTCTTGAATTAAAATGGTGGTTTCTTGTTGCTATGCAAGTATTGTATTATCGTTTCCATGGCAACCATCTTTTCTAGACTAAAAGTATCACCAGCTAACCTTTACAAACTCATCAACACTTAAATATTTATATAAATTGATAAAACTTTTACTAGTCTAAACTAAGCATTTCTTATTGTACACCTTGCCTTGATTACCATAGCAACCAAGTCACAAAATTGAAAAATATGAAACACAAACTCTTTCATGCATTCTTGTGAACTAGATTTGAAGATAATTAAACATAAACTTATTGATCATATTTTAAGAACCTTCCAGAGAGAAGGCTCTCCTTACCTTGCATTTAATGAAAGAAATGCATTTTTACTTCAGAAGAAACTAAAAAAATATCATGCATGTTCATGTCAAAATATACAGCTGCTTTCCAAAATTTTATATATAGCGATTTTTGTCATAATTATTTACATACCCTATACTTGTTTGCAAGTTTGTTGTAAACATATGCTCTGTTTGATGTAAGATTTTTTTCTGCCAATACACGATCGATATATATAGTTATAGTGAGTAATAATATTGATTGTTCTTGGAGATTTTTTTTATCAAGTTTTAACTTCTTAAAAAGTTGATTATATTTTTAGTAAATCAAAGTTGCTTATCAAAACTCTATCTCAAATTAAGGGCTTATAAGGAGAGCAGCAAAGAACACTGTGGTGGTCATCTATAATGTCATGTGTACCAAGCATTGTGAATATACTTTGAGAATTGAAGCTATCGAGTGTATCAACAATGAATCACTTGATTGACTTAGGTGTATGTGCACTGGTGGGTTGTACAAATTTTATAACTTCACAAAATGACTTTTAAAAGATATTTTAAGCGCATTTTTGGATGTTCACAATTGATGATACATAGTAAGTGCCCTTTTCTAGGAGAAAGACCAAAAGGAAAGTACTTCCAAACAGTTAGAATGGACCAAGTGGGTTTGAAATTGTATTAAGATTGGGAAATGTCATCTTTTAAGATGAATCCACACTCCAAACCTATTCTCATCGAAAACCCAGAATGTCTGGCATCTGAAACACGAAAATATTTATCATTACATTGATTGGAGTGTAAAAAAATCCACTGACAGTCGTAGATAGGGGGCTATCTCATGACAAACTGGTGATTGTTTCGTTTACAAGCTTAAGTTGGGGGACTCGGACCCCTTTAAAAGTCATGAGATAGCCCCCTATCAACGACATCCAGTGGATTTTTACACATAAATCAATGTAATGTGGATAAATATTTTCGTGTTTCGGATACCAGACATTCTAGGTTATTACACATTGGGTCATTTTAATGGCATGAAATTCACGCAAGAAATTTCTCATTTTTAGCAGTCAGCTTTACTGGTGACGCCAATAGAAAAAAATCTAGTTGTGTATTCATAATGCAGTACAAACAAAAATTAAATTATACACCATGTTTTATATTTTCTCCCAAACAGGCAAGGCACTACCATGATTACAGCAATACACCTCAGTTTTCGGATAGTCTAGCCTGATCAAACAGTGTGAACCCAGATCAGACTCCCGTGTGCATAGTCTGATTTGAGCATACACTATTGACCATTCTTTCTTCATGTTTGAAAACATTATTCTGCCATAAAATGTAGTGACAAACTGTTTTCAGCTGTCCGAAATTTAGGAAATTTACCACATGAAACACATCGTATGAAAAAGGATATTTCCACAATTGCAAACAGTGAAGTTTCAGATGAGAGAGGCTGAGCATCAGCATTGCCTTGCCAGAACCTTCACTGTTCACTCATACCGACCAAACTACAGAGCCCGGATAGCCTGGATAGCTCATTTGGTAGCAACCTCATTTTGCGACTAAGTACATGCCTCTTATGCATGAGTTTGGGCCCCGCAAGTGATATGGAACCATTCTCATGAATGAGTGAGTGATTGTTGTTTGGTTGCAGTGTTTTCAAACAGTATTTCCCAATCCATACTAGACAAGGGTCATTACTATAAACAGTCCATGACCGATTTTGGGAGGTTCACAATTTTGAATTTCATTATTTCTTTGGGTTTTCAGAAAAACTCATCTATAGGGGACATTTTTGGAGATATTTGATGGGGATATTCCTAAACCAGTCATTTGTTACCACTTTACCCTGACATATCGGAAACAGTTTGGCTTACGGTTTTGTTTTCTTATTTTAGTGTCCAGCTACTGGCACAAAGGAACAGTTGCACATCAAGAAGTTCATTGAGCGTTTCAAATCAGTATAAAATGCATTTAAGCCCCCCCCCCCCCCCCCCCCCGGGTGGCTTAGGCTGCTGTTTATTCTAATGCGGTGGTCTAGTTGTTTGTCTATTGTTTAATGTACTTCCGGTTGTTTGTTTGTCTTTGTTTTGTTATGCATTGCCTTGTGTCCATTCTAGTTTTACAATCATCTTGAGGAGGAAGAGAAAGCTGGTTGCTTTGCTATTATCGTCTTACAGATGTATTGTTACTATACATGTTCTATGGCTCTTCCTCACGGTGCCGTGGATATTCTGCAGTTTGTTATTTTGGTATTTTCTTATCATTATCACTTACTTTTACTTAGTTACTGTAAAAAACAGGAAACGTTTAGAGATCTACCAAATAAACTTTAGAGACATACATGTATATCCATCAGCTGGATTTGCTAAATTTGGTTATCACAAGCACACTGGTTCCAGCAGAGCGGGAACCATTAACGAGATGTTTACCATTCCCCCAGAGTAGGACTCTTGGCAGGGATTTGCTGAGAGTAAAGTTAAAGTCCCGACTGTTCTCCGGGGCTGGGGGCTAGCTGTGTTTAAAAAAGGAGCTCTTATTTACGTGCCCCAAGCTTGGTATTAACAGCAAATCATGGCCTTCCTGGATATAACTTGGATGTCATGCGACAATCTACATGCCTGGTTTTAAACCCAATCACGGTTTCTAGCTATGGTTTCCTATTTAATTGCAAGACGTCTCGTTGACGGCTCTGACGTAAAGCTTTAATCGTTGGGTTGGTTTCTGATGTTTATCTGTAGCTGGGCCCACCGTGGCTCAATTTGAGGTTTTCCTTAGCTCAAACTATCTGTGAGTCGTGAGCCATTTTTGTTTCATCACGGTGTGTTAATTTGAATCGAGTTTGTCTCCGTGAAGATACATTGTAATAGTTAGAAGGCCTCCATGCGAGCTGAACATTTTTTGTACTTCAATAACAGCAGAATCTAGGTATATTGCATTTATCCCCCCTCGATGGCTTAGGCTGCTGTCTGTTCTAATGCGGTGGTTCTGTTGTTGTCGATTCGTTGTTGATAGTTACTCCCATTGTGGGAGTCTTAATCGTTGTATGTTTTGTTGTACGTTACTTTATGTCCATTCTAGTTTTGCAATCATCTTGATGGGGAAGAGAGAGCTGTTTTTTTTTTTTTTTTTGCTTGGTTTGCCTTCCTGGTGTCTCCTGATTGTTGTGTGGCTTATCCTCGCGGTGCCATGGGTTTGTCTGCGGTTTGTGATGGTGGTATTTCCTGATCATACTCACTTACTTTTTTTTTACTTTTTCAATCTGTGTGTTTTTCACTGCCCAACCCCCCCCCCCCCCCCCCAATTCAGGATTCTAGCATTTCACATATATATAACCACAAATTCCAGGTCTCATTTCTCCTATTATATTGATGTAAGTCAATGAAATAGGCCCCAGTCTATAACCCAGACAGTATTTCAGTGCGGAGAGCAGGACATTGAGTTCTACAATACGACGGACAGACCTCCACCCATCAGCACTAACTTTTTTTTTTGTTTTGTTTTTTTTTTCAAATTATCTGGATGCAGGGAATACCGATCTATATGAAAATCGTTTTTTATCGCACACGTTTCCAACACAATAAATAGTGTGCTCAGTCTGGACGTTAGATTTAGCTCACGGCTTTTGGGAGGCTTTTTTTAGCAAATCTGCCTCGCGGTTCTCGAATAGGAAGCGTCAACGACGCCATTTTCTGCACCGGAAACAAAAAAAAATGGAAATACCACGAAATATTATCTTTTTTTAGTAACATGGCGTCTTTTCTGTTCTAGTCTTAGTTACAAGACGGGTTTCCGGTCTATTTTAATTGAAGTAGAGGAAAGTCGAGGATAGCCGTAGAGGTTTACGTTTTGGGCCGATGTAAGTAGATATATGCCGATAAGAGATAATTTCATTATGGTTCCAATACCTTAAACAAAACTCAGGTGAGTGATTTAGGGCCACTTGGCCCTCTTGTTTAATATAACAGCTAATAAAATTTTACAAAAAGCATTAATGCTGAGTTAAAAGGGTATTTTAATGCCCTTGCTTATGTAACGCGACGTCTGATTGGATAACGTCAAAAATTTGCGACAGTATATCCTGCATATACTGCAGGAAGTAGTTTGACGTCATTAATTACGTCACATTTTCTTGGATTACGTGCGGCTTTATGCGGCTTTCAACGCCCCGATTCTAGTCGAAACTGCAGAAGTGCATTAGAATGGGGATAACCATATTCAAATTTTTCATTTGGGGAGGTATATCGTCGGATATACGTTCGGAAATCACGTTTTAAGGCTCCGCTCGCGCGTCGCCGTAAAAATAAATTTCCGACCGTATATCCGACGATATACCTCCCCAAATGAAAAATTTAAATACAGTTATCCCCTAATTTATAACTGCAATTGCCAAATATTTATTAATGATTGCAACTGACACAGTAAAGACATGAAAGGATATTCTTCAGAGGGACCCCTGATTTTCTGAAAAATGGTCATTTTCATAACTATGAACCCCGTTGCTATGGAAACGAGGTGAGGTCTTGAAAAATGAAGGCAAGTTTCAATACATAGTTTTGGTACTCTTATCAAATACAATGGTTTCATTCAAATCTGTGACTATGCGTGCGCGATATTTGGTGGTTACAGAGAATTGGTGTTAAAGAGGATATCCTGGTAGCATTTGATCGGGAAAGTGTGGGCTATAACTTTCAGGACATAGATGAGAAAACATAAAGAAATATCTACTTATCTTTGATCAAAATAGATTTCCTCACCTTGATGCCGCCATTTTACCATGCAGTATATCCAAACAAAAACCACGTGACTACCAACCCTATGTTTACTAGATTCCTTTATATATGGTTTAGCAGTCATAAGGTTATCATTAGCTTACAAATATACTCCAAGTAAGTTAGGTGATGCACCAACTATTAAATGAAATACTTGCACTGTTATTTAACATTCTGCTCGTTTCATCGAATAGAGCAGAATAATTGTCTAGTCGGTACTATCATTAACAAAGGTTGTGCAGTATATTATTACTCAGTCACGCACGGACTGAGAATAAACAGGTAATGCAAAAGCAAACGAAGTGTCGTGTAAAATCAGTTCTAAGGCGGCTTCACAGACGTGAGCAACACACAAAATTTTGTATAGATTCGAGCAAGAGATCTTGCCGTGTTGATTTGCACGTCGTCATTGCTATGGGGTATACTGCACTGTTTAAATCACAGCAAGTTTTCGCCAAACAAAAAATAAAAGTTTGGTGTCATGTGGGCTGGACGGCAGATACTTCGGCAATGAGAAGATCTACGGGTTAAGTAAACTGTGTTACTGGCACTGGGCTTTTACAAGCAGTTCTTAAATAGATCTCATCAAGGTCTACAACGTCCTTCCATGTCACGCTGCTCATTTGCTCACATTAAAGCGCGCCAACATGCAAACTGTGTTTGTTTTCTTTGTTAGAAGTTAAGAATAGACACGAAATTCCACAGCCAACGCAACCTGACATGCTTCAAAAATGCAATGAATCGAGAACTTTATTATGTTCAACTTTATGCACTGTCAAAATCGATTTCCACGTGCGCATGTATGAGAACTGATATTTGAGCATGATACGGCATTAACATGCAGCACGTGCTCATGTGATTAAGTTATACAATCTCGTGCTGGATTGCAATCTTAGATGATTGCCCAATAAATGTAAAAAAAAATCTCAAAGCAACCAAATATGTCGAGATTATCAATTGAATATCATGGACGCGCCATTGGTCTGTTGCAAGGCCATAACGCGATTGCAGCTGTCGCACGTATCCTGGGGTGTGCAAAGCCAGATTATGAACCAAGTGTCGCCAAACATATAAACTCGTTCTTTTTATACATACCCTTATCCAAATGCAACATTTCGGAGAAATGTGTCCATTATTTCCTCGAATTTTCCTTGAAATGCCGCCATTAAAATATCGACGCCGAACTGTCTTGAACTTCTGTTTTATGGGACAGATTTACCCTGTACGAGAAGATCTCGGGTCACGACTCTACCCCAAGACAATCACACCAGAACGCAACATCTGCGGGACAGGAAGGGAACTGCAGAGTGACTCGTAGTCGTCATGGAGGTCAAATAAGCAAACCGACTGTTGGCTTAAGGAAATAGGAATACAGCCCCGTTGCCCGTACGTACTACGACATCGACTACAGATGCGTATCTGACTACACTGAACCGAAGTTATAAGTGGCCACCTTACATATTTTGCACCTGTTCAGAATAGTCAGGGGCCATAGGGACTCCCGTGCGACTTTGATGCCGATTTATGGTGACCTATGCCAAATCAAACTTAAGGGCCTAACTAATTAAAATCACCTGGTCACCCATCTGGGATTTACGTCTGGACGTCATAATGACGTCATCAAAAAAGCGTCATAGTGTTAGTGCAATTTGCACGATATGTCCATTGTAAGCTATGGCGATTAAGATTTTCTTGCATTTTGTTTGCCAATTTCAGTCGAAATATACCAATTTATAATCTTAGGGGGTTAATAATTCAAATTTAAATGTCGCCCATTTTGTTTTCGCGTCAGGACAAAACTATGACGTCAAAAAATGACGTCTTATATGTAAATACCATTATAAGTTTACCCATTGCCAACGTGTGGAAACATTCTTTTAATGAACTGGTAGCCTTCTCATGACTGAATACAAACACTTTTAAATTGTAATATACAATATATTTTCAGATAGGGTGAAGTCTTTTCGAGGGCGGGGCATAGATGCCATCACGATTTATGGAGGAAAAAAAACTGTGGAGTGAACGAAAAACAAACAGACTTTTTGATAGCAAACGGACGAAATAAAACCTCTTATGCTTATATATAGCTGCTTATCCTTAGCCTAAATAAAAGATAGTAGTAATAACTCATTGGCAAGAATAACCCACTATCAACCAAACTATAGTCCGATTTTGAACTTTGAGGGATAAGAAGTTAGCCGAGTCTATTAAGTAGCACATGATATGGAAATCAGCATAAAAACCTCTACAAGTTACCCTTTTGTTCTTCGATAGCACAGGCAATAAAAAAACTGTAACAATTTGTTTGACCTTCCACATGCTACTAGGTAGAATCGTCCAATCTTTGATCCTTCATAGGTCAAAATTGGACTAAAATGCTCCCATGCGAGTTGAACATTTCCTGTACTTCAACAACAGCGAAGATTTGGTACCAGTAAATGCATTTAAGCCCCCCCCCCCTCCCCCCCCCCCCAGTGACTTAGGCTGGTGTCCGTTCTAAGGCTGTGGTTCTGTTGTTGTAGATTTGTTGTTTATTGTTACTCCCATTTTGGGAGTCTGTAATTGTTCTATGTTTTGTTGTACGCTACTTTATGTCCATTCTAGTTTCGTAATCATCTAGATGAGGAAGAGAGAGCTGGTTGCTATGCTTAGTTTGATTTCCTGGTGTCTAGTGGTTGTTGTGTGGCTCTTCCTTGCGGTGCCATGGATTTGTCTGTAGTTTTTTATTGTGGTTTTGTCTGATCATACTCACTAATTTTATAAGACCAACATGTTGATAAGGCTAAAGAAAGTCTGAATCTAAATAAAAATAGCTGCTCAAAAGTCATATGCATATTGATCACATACAATGTTCTTACACGAGTCCTCTTCTGCTCCACAGCAACACAAATCAGTACAATACAAATTGTTAGCCTTGCACTCACACCAAGATGTTTCACATACAGACTTGCTGCAACTACATTTTATCAGCTGCAGAAGGGTTTCAGGGGCAGGAGGCAATGTGGTCATAATGGGAATATATTTATCACAGTCCCGCCTCCAGCCATAATTGTCAGGCATTGGTATGTCAGGATTAGGGTCAGGTGCGGATTACCAAATAATGCATTGATATTGCGCACGTTTGATACCTTCCAGAACCGCAGCTCTTGAAGGTGGTAGTTTTTGCGATTCAGCTTGTTTTCTCCTAAACATCCACCACCTCAACTCAGTAAGTTGGACAATATCGGTGTCTGGCTGATACGATTTACAAACATATTCCTCTAGTGCATCCACCACAGTTGTTTCCAAGGGCACTGAGCCGAGGTGACAGAATGCCTCTTGGATAGAATCTCCAGAATTGCTGAATGCCTGCCAACATGATATCTTGCCCTTTCCTGACATTGAACCAGTTATATCACCACCTGAAAGTGCATGGAATCCGATCAGAGCCCTGGTTGTGACATCACCAATTGCTGATAAATTAATTTTCCTTCTCCTTTGTTTGCTTCCTGTGACAAATATTGTGTCATCTGGTAATCTTTCAAAATGACCCAGACACAGAACTAAAACACCTGTGTCAGCTGAATGTATATGAATTTTGGACACTCCTCTTCTGTAAGCATCAGTTGCATGAAGAATAAGTTTTGTGTCTGCTTCTTCCTGGTTACTAGCAAGATGTTCGTGGAGGCCAGCTGTAGATATCACCTTATTCTGATAAGCCGCAACATTTAATTTGTTAGAGCTTTTAACATTCTCTATGAGATTCACGGACAGGTAAACTGACAATTCATCTTTTGTTGAAGAGTGAGACAGCAATGTTTTCATTGAGATGTTTTCAATCCGAGTAGAATCTGCTATGTGATAGGCAATACTTTGTTTGCTATCGAGTCTGATAGAACGAGTATCTGTTTTCAGTGATCTCTCAATGTCATATCTGTCAAAAACCAGATGTACCTCTTCATAGCAGTCAAACAGCTGCATGACTTTACTACAAAAATGTTCTGAAAGATCTTTGCAAGTTTTGACTGATTTTGGTTTGCCCAAACTCTGGACAATTACCATTGCGTCCACAACTGCGATCCTATCTGTTTCTACTATATTTGTAATATTGGAACATGGTATCGAAGCCTGGTCTGCTTGCTACTCTAGAATCGACATGAGCTGACTCTTTTCAGAACAATGATGCGTTGAACCATCCACTGCAAACAGAGCTCTTGGAACAACGGATAGCTCATATGTGCCTATCGTATTTTCAAGACTGATTTCTGGTCTGGCATTGGCTACTATAAGCATTCTTGCAAAGAGACCCCTGTCCTCTTTCAATTCCATGGTTTTGTCACCAACCTTGATCTTGGTTTCCTTCAAAGAGGTTTTCCAAGTCTTAAGGGACAGTTTTTTCATAGGATCCCAAAAATTTACGTTTCTTGTCCTTAACCTGGATTCAATAAATTCATCAAATTTATCTGACCCTTTCTGATCGAGGGATTCAATGTCTCTCTGAACATCCAAGGCAGCCACTGCTTTCGTCACAATATTTATAAGATCATCTCCGTCATATTCAAATGGATTTGTGAAACCTTGCCATGTCGCTGTCAAGGACAAGGCTGACACAATAACCTTGTTACGCTCTGCATTTGTAAGCTCATAATGTTTGGACGAAGTTCTTTTCTCAACGTTAGCTTCCTGTTTAGATTCAACTTTTAGCCTTGCCAGTTCTGGAGCAACTAAGAAGAATCTTGTACGAGCAGTCTGGTTTTGCGTTATCCCTACTATGACACCCGCTACCTTCATCCATCGTTTGACTTGTTCTAGCGCATGATCTGCACCAAGCGCACAAAAGGCGATCTTCGACTTATTCACAACCCAGTTACCACTTGAAAACTCTTCAAAGAGATAAGGATCTATTTCCTGCAGAGACAACATTTCTGATAGATACAGTGGAATCATTCTTGCATAGTTGAGTCTGTCGCAAGTAAAGAAGTATTTACTGAATTGTTCTAGAGCATTTAGATGCATTGCCCAATCGCCATTGCGAACAGCCCTAATAAAGTCTAGCATCACCATAACCATTCGCATATACACTAGCATTGCTTGATGCAACCGTTTACCTTCCTTGTTGAAATTGGAAAAATGTGTTGCGAAATTTGATGTTCTCATAAACTGTTCTACCAACTTATAACCTTCCAAAATCTTCTCCATGGAAGATAGATCCTTGCAGCACTCCATAAATTTGCCAAATTCAGTTTTCCAGTCACTGAATACCTCAGGATTGAATTTGGAAAAAGCTTCCATGTTCATAAAAAACAGTGATAAAAGGATGCTGGTATGTGCTTTTACTCCTCGCTTTACGTGATTCCCATCTATGATCTGCTTGACAGTATTCTGACCATATAAGTCTGCATGAAGCAATGCTGTGTCTATCCCAGAATTGTCAATATAGCTCCCTATCGTTCTCAACATTGCAATGACAATATGAAGTTCGCCTTGGCGAAGTATAATGGTGCTCAATTCAGTTTTCTTTGCCATAATCAATTTTTGTGCAGGCTTGTAGAGACCCATGTCAAGTGATATAACTGTTCGCTTTCTTCCCCTAGGATTACTGTGCTGATCCCTTGTGCTTGCTTGAGAACCGTCAATAAAGTGGAAAACTCATGAGCTGGTGCAGCAATTAATGGCGGGGTTGATACCCGAGTCAAAGGCAATGGTTTGCTTATTACAGAATTCAGAGCTGACCAAGTTTGCGGACCAGGCACAGTGTGCTCATTGTCTGGTTCCATACTGCTTGTACGGCCACAGGAAGCCGCTACAAGCCGGCACAGATCTTTAGGGTTCGATGATACATACCCAGCTGTTAGAAATTTTCCAAGTTCTTTACATTCTGGCTTTGCATTATTTGATAGGTTGCATTCTACTACATCTGTTATAGTATTTGGGAGATCATAAAGCCTCTTGTCTTCTAATTGGTCATCGAAATCCAAGCTGGTCGCCTAATTATTGTCATCAACTCGCTGGTAGATATTCATAACAGTACAGTGTAAAGTATTTTTACCATCAGTGGTATCTTCCTGAAAATCACAATTATCAACGGCAAAGAAAATATGCCGGCCTGGGACAAAATTCCTTGGCACAAACAATCCGTTATTTTCATACATGCTCATTACTGCCTGGTTTGCAATCTGAGTTTCTACAGAAATGATGCGCTTGCAGTCAACCGATAATCCAAGTCCATGCAAATAGGCTATAAGCTCTTTGCTACGGAAAGTAGCATGTACTGGCAAGCCAACACCAAGCTGCACTGGCCATTCATTTGTTTGTCGTAAAACTAAGGTTTTCTTATTGTCACTGAGTTGTTTTCTTGTTAAACAAGTGTACATTGTGTGTTGAGCAAGGGTCAATACTCTCTTTTGGACTTGTTCGTCAATATTTTCACCATCTCTATTCATTTCAGAAGGCCATTGAATTAACCATCTAAGAGATATAATCAGTGATTTGGGTACATGCTTACCAATGATACCCTCTGTATCTACAGAGCCTGAGAATTTCCATGGTTCGACTTTCAAAATTTGTTTTCGCAAGTATTTAGCAACGTCGAACAGATTTTGCATGTTTGTTTCTAGTCTGGTTTCCTCAAACATCTGAATAGCTCTGTCACTTGTCTTTTTCACAGTCACACATTCAGATTCATTCTGCCTAATGGGCTTGATGAATTGAACATTGTCAATATTTTCATTTAAGAACTGTTTCAGCTTTTTTTTAGAAATGTCAGGCTCTTCCATGCCGTTGTTTTCTCGGATAGCTTTGAAATGGAGTGCTAAATCATTCATATTTAGTATTTCACCAGCTTGCAACCCTATTTTAACTTCTTCAAGGAATTCTATTTCAGTCGTCAATTCTGATTCTGCAAGCTCTAATTTGGAACAGTCTTCTGGTTCACGTCTTAAAACATTTCTTACATGCTTCGCAAAACAGTTGCTGTGATACCTCACATCAATCGCATGTGCATCTTCCGGGTCAATAGCAGTACTAAGACGTACGCTAAAAATCCTATTCTTAGACAATTCTACTGCTTTGTGCAATTTCTGACCAACCTTATCGGTACTTACTTTCAACAAAGAATGATCTTTATTTCCAGCCTGCTGACAGAAGAAACATAGTTCACTATTAAATGGTTCAATAGAAAGACGAGTGAGTTTCTTTCTAGGCCTACAAGTATCAGTTAAGCTACCCTCGGGAATAGTGCTTGGTCCAGCTCTATTTATGATCTCCTTTTCATACCGAGCCTTTGCTCTACCAATGTGCAACTTGCTTGTTGTATGTTTAAAGCATTCTTTATGCCAAGTGGCTTTCTTTTCTTTCATATCATTTGCAGATAAGCCTGCAAGCTTTCTGCTCGTCTCTGGGTATAAACCATCCCCATACTTGCCTCGAGTGTGAATCGCGTTCAAAACTTTTTCATAATCTTGTGGATCTTAGCGCAAGTGTTTTGATGTATCTTCATTTTGACATATAATGCAAAGCTCCCACAAAATGTTCATTCGCGGCCTTTTTGGGTCGCTCGGACCACAAACACTTTCAGTTTCGTCTTGCAGAGACATTTATGCAATAAAGCAGACAAATGAATATCTAAAAGATGTAGCAAAAAATAATATTTTAAAAACAAATTGGGTAGTGCAATAAATTTCTTTGGAAAGAAACGTTTGCCTGGCTAGTGTGCAATTTATTGTTGACAATCTTAACTATGATCAGATTGCGCATTTTTCGTGTAAAATACACCGCACCAAAATTGTATGTAGCCATATATACATGTACATGCGAATGCTAAGAATATTGTAAGATATGGAGATCTGTTAAAACAAATAGGTAAATATGCAATCTTTGGCTTTACACTTGCGGCGCAGATCAAGACGTTTTCTCTCGATGGATATTACCCAGCTTCAGACCAAGATAGGGCCTGACAAAGTTTAACATTTCTAAACCTATACCCTGGAAAATGGAGGATGGGTCTGGACCCAAACACCTTATGATCTGCGCATGTGATACAAATAGGGAAATAAACAAGCATCAATGCAGAATAAAACTCTTTGTGCAAGGGATTGTTTCATTATAGTATTGTCTAGATACAAATTAAGTATCACAAATTAACGTTTTGTTCGTTCTGTTGATAGCGCAAATACCAACCGTAGGACAGTTAAGCTGCACATTTGATGAAAATTATGATTTTTTTTTTGATTTTTTTTCTCAATCAGGTGATTCTAATGAACATCATAAGCTTAAGTTTGTTTTTTTACAGAGAACTGACCAATCATGTGTTTTGGTTATCATAATTATACACACCCTTTTCTGGTCTTCTGATAAGCTAGGTATTTATAGGAAATCTACGGTATTTTGCATGCTCGAGAAATGATTTATCATCAAAGTCATGTAAGACTTTAGACTTAACCATCATATGACTAAAATAAATGATATTGTGTTAAAAACGCGTTCGTGTTGGTTTAATACGACCATACAAGCACAAGTTATAGATTTTATTAACGACAGTTTCTTTTTATGGTCGCCATATTGATGACGTCATAACAAGCCTTAGACGCGGATTTGAGATGGGTGACCACCTTCAAATTAAAGGTAAGACTCCAATTAAGATTTTGATATGTCACCATAAATCGGCACACAAATCGCACGGGACCTATTTTTTGTCCCTAAGGGCCCTGACTAGAAAGTAAAAATCGCTCTTACAAAATTTTGTTTCTATAAAAAAAAACAAGGCTTTGTCAATACTCTGTCAATTTATGTCATTTCAAAATGACTGGTAGATCTTGCACAGACGAAGTCCGAGTAAAGGTACCCTCATTTCAAAAAGTCACACTTTTTAGTGTGATATAAAATATTCCTCAGATACGTTATCCATTTATATTTTAATTAGTTTGAAGCTGTTAATAACAGCTGTGCTATAAGATGAAACAGAATCAAAAGTTTTGTGAAAATTGAACTCTTCATTTCTCTTTTACGTTAACATGAAGACAGCCACTATCAGCAGTTTAATCAAAGAGTTTTAGCTTTAACCATGCAATTTGCATACAGCCTTTACATTGCTCCGTACGCTAGATTATCTGCAGCACGATATTGAAATGTTCAGTGATTATTTATTATGCATAGACTTCGCTGTTCTATTTAAAAGATAATAATAAAAACTTTTACATATGGTATTTAAATTACCTTTAAAATTTCATGTCCAAACTGGCAGTGGACACCAGTCTTGAAAAAGTTATCGTTAGGAAATGGGCTGATCAAGCTGTATTGTGTTTGGTCAAACATGTTCACATGAAATAAAACACATATAACGATTTTAGTATGTGCAGCTGATGATTTTCGAAAATATCGGAAAATGCTAAAAATGAGCTTTTTTAAAAAAAAAATCATAAAAAATTTTCATAATCAAATATTCAAGTGTTTGGTGTTTTTCAAGTCGGCTAGACGTGTTTGTAATCACCTGTATTTCAATTCAAAACGCTTATTTTCTTCAAAAAAGTGATTTTTGCATTTTTGAACCCAAAAATTGTGAAGTGATAGAAAACTCTTCCAAAGAACCGCTTAACTTTAGTCCATTAAAATGCACATATTTGTGCAAAAATTCATTTTAATATCATTAGCGCTTAATTGGAATGTGGACACTTATAACTTCATTTCAGTGTACAGATTCAGGGGTCACGAGCTTGATCCTGGCTAGGTCCCATACTTTCGTGGAGACTGATCATAATATAAAATAGAATAGATTAGAAAAGAATAGAGTTTATTTCCAATCATGGGCCACCAAGAGGCAGCATATAAATCACAATCAATAAAAAAATTAAGACAGGCATTTTAACATAAAGTAACTAAAGCTTATTTCTTACTAGTAAAAAACAATTATATACTGAACAAAAGTGAAAACGCTACACCTGAATTGTTTGACATCTATATACAAAATTATGCAAACCAAGAATGCAAATGAAAGTGTATCTAAATGTTCAGGTACTGGGTAATGCATAACAGTAAACGTTTTACGGATAGTTTCACGAGGAAACACATGAAAGCCATTTAAATGTGACAGGGGTCCTTTTTTTAGGTTGTCAATTTGAACAGAAATCTCACACAGTTTAGGCCTTCAGAAAGCCACTACCTACGAGATCCGACTGCACGAAATGGTAGTCTAGACATATGAGAATTAGAAATGTGAATGACTTATCACAAGTGTGTTTTGATCGTTTAATTGTAGTGTAGCGTTCTCACTTTTGTTCTGTATAAGGCACATGTTGAACTATATACACTATGTTTATCAATATAACTGACAATCTGAAGCACTCATCCATGTCAATCTGAACAACCCACATTGACCATATCAACACCAACTGCCGGACCCAGTCCACAAGCGTCCAGCAACAGACAAACAGTCAACCAGAACCACATCCCAATACCTGGAAATTTTGGGGTGCTGGTCAACTCCAGTCACGCAACCGACCACCCACAGACCAGCAACCAACAATCAATATAGATATATAGAGAATACTAGGTGAGTGTCTTTTGATATCAAGTTTACCAGGCAAGGCTTTGAGAACGCATGTTGACATCGCGAGGCTTGCCGAGATATAGAGAATACTAGGTGAGTGTCTTTTGATATCAAGTTTACCAGGCAAGGCTTTGAGAACGCATGTTGACATCGCGAGGCTTGCCGAGATATAGAGAATACTAGGTGAGTGTCTTTTAATATCAAATTTACCAGGCAAGGCTTTGAGAACGCATGTTGACATCGCGAGGCTTGCCGAGATATAGGGAATACTAGGTGAGTGTCTTTTGATATCAAATTTACCAGGCAAGGCTTTGAGAACGCATGTTGACATCGCGAGGCTTGCCGAGCGATTCAACATGCGTTCTCAAAGCCGAGCCTGGTAAACTTGATATCAGAAGGCGCGAACCTGGTATTCTATTTATCAGTTACCCCATTGTTGAACACTCTTCAAATAAGTGATTATGACGTAATTTTTGATTTTTGTATTGATTCAGCGTCATTAGCGACGTCATTAAAAAAGTGCAACGTCATCATGACCTGATAAAGCTAACATGCCGTGAGATAGGAAACGTTTGTTTGGTTATGTTGAAACAATTCAGTTAATATTAGGGGTGACTGATAATGTGAATATATTAGTGCTTCGCCACACCCAAATGTCACATTATTAAATATTATGCACCATGTGCTTGACAAACCCCTGCAAATAATATAAGGCCAAAATATCTCACATAAACCTTATGGCACTTTGTTCAGCTGTACAAAGACTAAGCAACAGACAATACAACAACTCAGATATGATTTCACTGAGTAGCAGGAGACATTACTTTCTTGTCAATGCTATTTTAAATTATTTACAATAACAACTACGAGGATTGTCCCAGTATATCGTGGACTTTTGTTATAAAACGAGATTGTCCATTGAGAATTCTATGAAATTTGTATGATATTTAATATACATTTACGACACGTTTTCTACAAATATGTGTGAAATCACAGTTCAGATAACAAAGTTATGAACCTAACATTGAGGGTATATCTGCATATGCGGAGCACGTCACAAATTGTTTTGCTGTATTTTCAGAGAGGGGTGGTCAAATGTTTTGACTCTACCCTTTTTAAATAAGCTAAAATGGTGACAAATATTGCCATATATTTGTTGAGTAAGTCTCCCTGGTTCAAGCAAAGACTAAATTGTTAGTTTAGATATGTTAAGCAATCAAACAAGCGTAATCTTTTAGATTAAATAAGAGACAACATATTTTCCATTAAAATATCTTACAGAAAAATAGCATGCGTTCCGTTAAATTGACGAAAATGAGCTTGTCTTTGTAATATTACTAAAATAATTTCACACAAAATCCATTTTACGACTCTAGTGACTCTTCTACTAATCATTTAACATTAAAGAACGTAGCTTTATGTGATTAATTAGCTAAAAATTGTTGAAAGTCTAATTTTTGTGCCATACCATTTTTCTAACCTTGGCATTTTCTGAAAATTAAAAATTTAGTAGGTATGTAAAATCGTTTATAAAATCAATGCGAATGGACTTAAACGTTTCAATTTTTCAACACTTTACCTTGCATGGTTACTAGTTGATGTGGTTATGCATTATTTAAAAAACAAAAGCCAAATTTGATTAAATGTACACTACCTTTTGGACTAGAATAGTTTCATTACAAATGTTTTGACGTGCGCCGCTCACGCCCACATACCGTCAAGTAAAGGTTAATAAATGTGTTATCTAAACTGCGATTCCACCCGTATTCATACAAAATGGTTCCAATAAGTATATAAACACATCCTAAATATCATAGAATTACTGGTACACAGCCTTGTGTTATAACAAAAGTCCACGATTTACTGGGACAACCCTATTATATGTAAATTATTACAATACTAAAAACCATATAAACTTCAGGTGACTTAACAAATTGAAAAATGTGTACATACTTTACTTATATTATTGAATAGCATTTTTTTTTCGTCCGTAAAACATGGCACTCAGTAATAAAGTGATTTTCATCTTCAACCTTCCCAGATTTAATAGGCATCGATGTCATATGGCAGCTGAAGTTTTGAGTGTTTGTTGATGAGGACCATAGCAAGCTTCTTACGTTATACTGGTTACCTAAACTTCATAAACGACACTATAAGTCGCGTTTCATTGCTAATTATATTTCATGCACAAATACCGAGTTGTCTTTACTTTTGACTTCTTGCCTCACTGCGATTAAAAACCATGTTATTAAATATTGTACAACAAGTTATAAAAGAAATGGTAAAACTTAAGGTGATTCATCCAAGAAGGGTTG
Source organism: Loripinus fragilis (assembly GCA_964019695.1). NCBI lineage: Eukaryota > Metazoa > Mollusca > Bivalvia > Lucinida > Lucinidae > Loripinus > Loripinus fragilis. The sequence goes on from OZ026525.1 coordinate 83,157,763, forward strand.
TTGTCAGTTACGAGCGAATGTATGTGCACAAAGTACTGGTTAACCGCTTGTTCAAGCTTGCCCAGGGAAAAGCGTGGCTAGGTCAGTCCCGAAATCACCTAATCTGTTTACTGGGACGTAAAGCAAGAAAACAAAAAAGATATTCAATTAGATTTCTATTTTTGGTGCCAGTGTACATTTTGTTCAATAAAGTGAAACCGTTAGTGCAATTTACGTTGTCGGATTAATTGGAAATATACGTGTGAATTTTGGAGAGTGGCTCAGGAGATTTAAAAAAAAAAAAAAAAAAAACAACGCATGCCAGACGCCAGGTGCTGACATTCACAACTCTGGGCTTTTAACTGAATAGTTCTCCGAAACGCTATTTTTGTGACAGTAGCCATATACGGACTAAAACGACACCTCATTACAGTTTGGAAAGGGTTGTTTGGCCTGAAACAACTGTCGGAGACACGCCTAGTGGTAAACATGAGAACATTTAATAATCTAGCCTTGATTTATAGTGTCGAGGCAGATAGCACAAACATCAAGTTGTTCAATATTGGCTTAGTATATTCATACATCATGTGCGGATCAAGAGGAGGGGGCACGGTATCCGGACCCCCCCCCCCCTTGAAAATCACAAAAAATATAGGGTTTCGTATTAATACTGGTCAAGGTCCCCTTGCTACCAAGCCAGTATTCAATGTCGAGCTATCATCGGTCCGCTGGTGGGCAGATGATGGCCAACTTTTAGTGCTATATTGAGCCTCTGTCCTCCCCTCATCGTCTAAAAGATAACGTTGACAGAGTTGGACACCCTCTCACAAAACTGTCTGCATCCACTCATATACATTTTCTCCGAGATAAGATTCCATTCCATTCATTATACACTGAAGCAAACTTTTTAACAAACACATTACATTTTATGCTAATGTGTTTCCAGAGTTTGAGTGACCGCCGTTCTTCTTTTTTTTAAACAGCTTTAAATTGAACCTAGAAGAACGGCACTTAGCATGTGGATTTAAATGCACACCGCGTAACTAAAACTAATTTTTAGGAGACGCCCTTATTTGTAAATAAAGCCCAAATCCCCTGTACAAAAGAATAACTTAGTTGTTTTTCCCTATGAATATACTCATGTGTACCCCTTGGGAAGGGGATAATGACAACGGTCCCCGCATGGTGCGTTTATGCGCATGCGTCATTTGTTTTTAAAATAGACAGCCAAAAAAACCCAATGTCTATTAATAGCGCTTAACAAGATGCAGCTTTTAAAAAAGATAATACTTTATGTAGAGGTCATATTTAAAGATGCCTGAAATGAGGATGGATGCCTCTATGGAGGCTTAATGTAAATAATCGCACATCATTTCCCATGCGCGGATCTAGAAAGTTTTTTCAGAGGGGGTCCAACTTTGACTACGTATTTCTTTTGTTGATAATGGGAAAGATGATCCAAATACCAATATAAGCGGTCCATCATCGGCCCAGCAGCAGAACGCCATTTAAATGGCGTTTCGCTGGCGGGCCGTTGGTGGCCCAACATTGAAAGTTTGCTTGGTAGCTGTGTGATTTTACAGGGGATCCGGACCAGTATAGTACAGAAACCCTATATTTTTGTGATTTTTCAGGGGGGGGGGGGGGTCCGGACCCCCTGTCCCCCCCTCTGGATCCGCACATGTTTCCTACAATGTGCCCCCGACCTCAATCCTCCATTTAGACTCAGATCAGCCTGTGCGTATGTGCAGTTGTAAACGTATCAGCATATTTGCTATTTCCTTTATGAAGGTGACATTCACAAGCGCTAATTTCTTTAACTATGATCAGACGATGGCTATCGCCTGCACATATATCATATAAGGCTAGCATGGAAACATATCCTAATTCCTGTAATAGAATGAAGGCAAATGGATGGGCATGTTTCTCTTTTAATAAACGTACAACTATTTTCTGAAGTCGTTGTGAGGAGACGGTCAGAACTGGATGAGCGTATTTCTAAATCAGATATTGGTATTACCATATTCTAACTACGATCACAGCTGGCTGATCATGCTCCTCATCAGGTAGATGTATAAACATTATCTTACCGATGTAATGAGACGACCATGTTCCTTATGAAATAGGGGTATAACCATGCTCCGATCATGGTCATGAGATGATCAAAATGGACGGAGCATGTTTCTTACCTGAATGAGGTATAACCATGCTCTGACCGTCGTCACGAAAAGATCACAACTGACGGTGCATGTTTCTTACCTGCTCTGTCCATTGTCATGAGACGATGACAACTGTCGGAGCAAGTTTCATACATAAATGATATATAACCATGCTCTGACCGTTGTCATGTCACGATGACAACTAACTGAGCATGTTTCATACCTTAGGGATGAATAACCATGCTCTGACCGTTGTCATGAGACAATGACAACTAACGGAGCATGTTTCATACCTTAGGGATGAATAACCATGCTCTGACCGTTGTCATGAGGCGATAACAACTGACGGAGCATGTTTAATGCCTAAGGGATGAATAACCATGCTCTGACCGTTGTCATGAGGCGATGACAACTGACCAAGCATGTTTCATACCTTAGGGATGAATAACCATGCTCTGACCGTTGTCATGAGACGATGACAATGACGAGGCATGTTTCATACCTTAGAGATGAATAACCATGCTCTGACCGTTGTCATGTCACGATGATAACTGTCGGAGCATGTTACATACCTTAGAGATGAATAACCATGCTCTGACCGTTGTCATGAGGCGATGACAACTGACGGAGCATGTTTCATACCTTAGAGATGAATAACCATGCTCTGACCGTTGTCATGTCACGATGACAACTGTCGGAGCATGTTTCATACCTTAGAGATGAATAACAATGCTCTGACCGTTGTCATGAGACGATGTCAACTGTCGGAGCATGTTTCATACCTTAGAGATGAATAACCATGCTCTGACCGTTGTCATGTCACGATGACAACTGTGGGAGCATGTTTCATACCTTAGAGATGAATAACCATGCTCTGACCGTTGTCATGAGACGATGACAACTGTCGGAGCATGTTTCATACCTTAGAGATGAATAACCATGCTCTGACCGTTGTCATGAGGCGATGACAACTAACGGAGCATGGTTCATACCTTAGGGATATAATACCATGCTCTGACCGTTGTCACTAGACGATAATAACTGACGGAGCATGGTTCATACCTTAGGTATACATTACCATGTTCTGACCGTTGTCACTAGATAATAACAACTGACAAAGCATGGTTCATATCTAAGGGATATATTACCATGCTCTGACCGTTGTCACTAGACGATAACAACTGACGGAGCATGGTTCATACCTTAAGGATATATTACCATGCTCTGACCGTTGTCACATGATGATAACAACTGACGGAGCATGGTTCATACCTTAGGGATATATTACCATGCTCTGACCGTTCTCATGAGACGATAACAACTGACGGAGCATGGTTCATACCATAGGATATATAACCATGCTCTGACCGTTGTCACTAGAAGATAACAACTAACGGAGTATGGATCATACCTTAGGTATAGATTACCATGCTCTGACCGTTGTCATGAGACGAAAACAACTGACGGAGCATGGTTCATACCTTAGGAATATATAACCATGCTCTGACCGTTGTCACTAGACGATAAAAAGTGACGGAGCATGGTTCATACCTTAGGGATATATTACCATGCTCTGACCGTTGTCACTAGACGATAACAACTGACGGAGCATGGTTCATACCTTAGGGATATATTACCATGCTCTGACCGTTGTCACTAGACGATAAAAAGTGACGGAGCATGGTTCATACCTTAGGGATATATTACCATGCTCTGACCGTTGTCACTAGACGATAACAACTGACGGAGCATGGTTCATACCTAAGGGATATATTACCATGCTCTGACCGTTGTCACTAGACGATAACAACTGACGGAGCATGGTTCATACCTTTGGGATATATAACCATGCTCTGACCGTTGTCACTAGATGATAACAACTGACGGAGCATGGTTCATACCTTAGGGATGAATAATCATACTCTGACCGTTGACAATAGATGATAACAACTGACGGAGCATGGTTCATACCTTAGGGATATATTACCATGCTCTGACCGTTGTCACTAGATGATGACAACTGACGGAGCATGGTTCATACCTTAGGGATATATTATCATGCTCTGACCGTTGTCACTAGACGATAACAACTGACGGAGCATGGTTAATATCGTAGGGATATATTACCATGCCCTGACAGTTGTCATGAGACGATAACAACTGACGGAGCATGGTTCATACCTTAGGGATACATTACCATGCTCTGACCGTTATCATGAGACGATAACTAGTGACGGAGTATGGTTCATACCTTAGGGATATATTACCATGCTCTGACCGTTGTCACTAGATGATGACAACTGACGGAGCATGATTTATACCTTAGGGATATATTACCATGCTCTGACCGTTGTTATGAGAAGATAACAACTGACAGAGCATGGTTCATACCTTAGGGATATATTACCATGCTCTGACCATTGTCTTGAGACGATAACAACTGACGGAGCATGGTTCATACCTTAGGGATATATTACCATGCTCTGACCATTGTCACTAAACAATAACATCTGACGGAGCACGGTTCATACATTAGGGATATATTACCATGCTCTGACCGTTGTCATGAGACGATAACAACTGACGGAGCATGGTTCATACCATAGGATATATAAGCATGCTTTGACCGTTGTCACTAGACGATAACAACTGACGGAGCATGTTTCGTACCTTAGAGATGAATAACCATGCTCTGACCGTTGTCATGAGGCGATGACAACTGACGGAGCATGTTTCATACCTTAGTGATAAATAACCATGCTCTGACCGTTGTCATGTCACGATGACAACTGTCGAAGCATGTTTCATACCATAGAGATGATTAACAATGCTCTGACCGTTTTCATGAGACGATGACAACCGACGGAGCATGCTTCATACCTTAGAGATGAATAACAATGCTCTGACCATTGTCATGTCACGATGACAACTGTCGGAGCATGTTTCATACCTTAGAGATGAATAACCATGCTCTGACCGTTGTCATGTCACGATGACAACTGACGGAGCCTGTTTAATACCTTAGAGATGAATAAAAAATGCTCTGACCGTTGTCATGAGACGATGTCAACTGTCGAAGCATGTTTCATACCTTAGAGATGAAAAACCATGCTCTGACCGTTGTCATGTAACGATGACAACTGTCGGAGCATGTTTCATACCTTGGAGATGAATAACCATGCTCTGACCGTTGTCATGAGACGATGTCAACTGTCGGAGCATGTTTCATACCTTCAGGATGAATAATCATGCGCTGACCGTTGTCATGAGACGATGACAACTGTCGGAGCATGTTTCATACCTTAGAGATGAATAACCATGCTCTGACCGTTGTCATGAGGCGATGACAACTAACGGAGCATGTTTCATACCTTAGGAATGAAAACCCAATCTCTGACCGTTGTCATGTCACGATTACAACTGTCGGAGCATGTTTCATACCTTCAGGATGAATAACCATGCTCTGACCGTTGTCATGAGACGATGACAATTGTCGGAGCATGTTTCATACCTTAGAGATGAATAACCATGCTCTGACCGTTGTCATGAGGCGATGACAACTAACGGAGCATGTTTCATACCTTAGGAATGAAAACCCATGCTCTGACCGTTGTCATGTCACGATGACAACTGTCGGAGCATGTTTCATATCTTAGAGATGAATAACAATGCTCTGACCGTTGTCATGAGGCGATGACAACTAACGGAGCATGTTTCATACCTTAGGGATGAATAACCATGCTCTGACCGTTGTCATGTCACGATGACAAGTGTCGGAGCATGTTTCATACCTTAGGGATATAATACCATGCTCTGACCGTTGTCATGAGACGATAACAACTGACGGAGCATGGTTTATACCTTAGGGATATATTACCATGCTCTGACCGTTGTCACTAGACAATTTCAACTGACGGAGCATGGTTCATATCTTAGGGATATATTAGCATACTCTAACTGCTGTCATGAGATGATAACAGCTGACGGAGCATGGTTCATACCTTAGGGATATATTACTATGCTCTGACCGTTGTCACTATCCGATAACAACTGATGGAGCATGGTTCATATCTTAGGGATATATTATCATGCTCTGACAGTTGTCACAAGATGATAACAACTGACGGAGCATGGTTCATATCTTAGGGATATATTGCCATGCTCTGACCGTTGTCACTAGACGATAACAACTGACGGAGCATGATTCATACCTTAGGGATACATTACCATGCTCTGACCGTTGTCACTAGACGATAACAACTGACAGAGCATGGATAATACCTCAGTGAAATATTACCATGCTCTGACCATTGTCACTAGACGATAACAACTGACGGAGAATGGTTCATACCTGAGGGATATATTACCATGCTCTGACCATTGTCATGAGACGATAACAATTGACGGAGCATGCTTCATACCTTAGGGATATATTACCATGCTCTGACTGTTGTCACTGAACGATTACATCTGACGGAGCACGTTTCATACCTTTGGGATATATTACCATGCTCTGACCGTTGTCATGAGACGATCACAACTGACGGAGCATGAGTCATACCTAAGGGATATATTACCATGCTCTGACCGTTGTCACTAGACGATAACAAGTGACGGAGCATGGTTCATACCTTAGGGATATATTACCATGCTCTGACCGATGTCACTAGATGATGACAACTGACGGAGCATGGTTCATACCTTAGGGATATATTACCATGCTCTGAACGTTGTCACTAGACGATAACAACTGACGGAGCATGGTTCATACCTTAGGGATATATTACCATGCTCTTACCGTTGTCATGAGACGATAACAACTGACGGAGCATGGTTCATACCTTAGGGATATATTATCATGCTCTGACCGTTGTCACTAAATGATGACAACTGACGGAGCATGGTTCACACCTAAGGGATATATTACCATGCTCTGACCGATATTATGAGACAAAAACAACTGACGGAGCATTATTCATACCTTTGGGATGTATAACCATGCTCTGTCTGTTGTCATGAGGCTAAGACAACTCGGGGACATGTTTCATAGATATATGATATATTTCATGCACCATGCTCTGACTGTTGGTATGAGATGATGACAACTGACGGAGCATAATTCATACCTTAGGGATAAATAACCATGCTCTGAACGTTGTGATGAGACATAGACAACTGACAGAGCAGGTTTCATACCTTTGGGATGTATAGCCATGCTCTGTCCGTTGTCATGAGACGATGACAACTGACGGAGCATGATTGATACCTTAGGGATCTAGTACCATTCTCTGACCGTTGTCATAAGACGATGGCAACTGACGGAGCATGTTTCATACATGAGTGGTATATTTCCATGCTCTGACCGTTGTCATAAGATGATGAGACCTGACAGAGCATGTTACATACCTTAGAGAAAAATAACCATGCTCTGACCGTTGTCATGAGATGATGGCAACTGACAGAGCATGACTCATACTTGAGGGAGTGTAATCATGCTCTTACCGTTGTCATGAGACGAAGACAACTTGTGGGGCATGATTCATATCTTTGGGATGTATAACCATGCTTTGTCCGTTGTCATGAGGCGAAGACAACTTGCGGGGCATGTTTTTAAAGATATATGATATATTACCATGCTCTCACCGTTGTCATGAGACGATGACAACTGACGGAGCATGTTTCATACCTTAGAGATGAATAACCGTGCTCTGGCCGTTGTCATGAGATGATGGCAACTGACAGAGCATGACTCATTCTTGAGAGGTTATAATCATACTCTGACCGTTGTCATGTGATGATGACAACTGACGGAGCATGTTTCATACATGAATGATATATTACCCTGCTCTGACTGTTGTCATGAGATGAAGACAACTGACAAAGAATTTTTCATACCATAGTGATATAGATTACATCAACCGAAAAAAGAAGGTACCACAGGTACTACAGCGACAGTTTAATGTGTTAATAAAACTAGGCGGCACAACAGTGGCATTGGAATATAATAAAAAGCAAAGGAGGAACTATAATAGGACTTGAGTACATGTACCTATACTAAGAGCACCTACAATTGCACTTTAGTACACGTACCATCACAAGGATACACTACTTTGTGGCACCTGAGTGTTTATATCATCACAAGGTGACACTACAGTGACACTTCAATACATGCACCTTCACTAAGAGGCACTCAAGATACAATTGGACACATGTATCTTCACTAGGAGCACCACAGTGCCACCCCAGATCACGTAGGAGGCAGTACAGTGACACTCGAGTATATATATCATCACTAGGTGGCAGTACAGTGACACTAGAGTATGTGCATCTTCTCAAGGAGGCACTACATTAACACTTAGGCATATGTTCTTCACTAGGAGGTGCTACATTGACACCTGAGAACATGTACCTTCACTTGGAGACATTTCAGTTACTCTTGAGTTTGTTTATCATCACTATGTGGCACTACAGTGACACGTGAGTATATGCAAGTTGCCAAGGAGGCACTACAGTGACACTTGGGAACATCTACATTTGCTAGAAGGTATTTCAGTGACACTTGAGTGTGTATAACATCACCAGATGGCACTTTTGTGACATGCACCGTCATTATGAGGCACTACAGTAATCTTTGAGTAGATTTATCATTGCTAGGAGGCACTTCAGTGACACTTGAGTACATGTATCTTCACTACCTTCACAGTTATGCAGTACATAAACACTTGGGTGAACGTACTTTAACCACGAGCCACCACAATGACGTTTGGGTGCCTGCATCATCACTAGTAGGTACTACAGATACGCTTGAGTATATAACCTTCACTAGGAGGCACTATAGTGACACTTGATTACAATAACCATCCATATGAGGCATTACAGTGACACTTGAGAGCATGCACCTTCACTAGGATTTGCTACAGTAGCACTTGAGGGCACATATCTTCACTAGGATGTGCTACAGTAACACTTGAGTGCAAATATCTTCACTAGGATGCACTACAGTGGCACGTGAGCGTATATACCAGCACTAGGAGGAACTAATATTAAAGCGTCACTGTAGTGCTAAGTTATGACTGTAAATGTACTAAATTGTCTTTTTAGTGCCTCCTTGTGATGATTAAAATAGTCATGTGTCAATGTAGTGCCTCCTAGTGATAGTATATGTACATGAATATCACCGTAGAGCCCATAGTGAGATACATGTGCTCAAGTGTCACTGCAGTGGTTTTAAGTGATGATGTATCTTCTCCAATGTCAATGTAGTGCATCCTACTGCTGATGCATGTTCTGAAACGTATATGTAGTGCCCTTAGTAAAGAAAGTTGCAATCAAGTGTTACTGTAGCACCTCCTGGTGACAATGCATACACTCAAGTGTCATTTTAGTGCCCACTATTGATTGTAAATATATCCAATTCTAACTGTAGTGCATCAAAAGGAAGGTTCATGCACTCAAGTGTCACTCTAGTGTTTACTTGTGATTGTAAATGTACTCAAGTGTCATTGTAATGCCTCCTAGTGATGGTGAATGTACTCAGGGGGTCAATGTAGTCCCTCTTAGAGATGGTAATTGTACTCAAGTGTCCCTGTAGTGCATCCTAGTGACAATATATGTACTCAAGTGTCACTGTAGTGTGTCCTAGTGATAAATACTATACTCAAATGTCACTCCTAGTGAAGTTACATGCACTCAAATGTATGCGTAATGCTTACTAGTGTTTATAAATGTACCCAAGGGTCACTGAAGTTCCTCCTATGTGAGGTATATGTTCTCAAGTGTCACTCTAGTGCCTCCTAGTGATGATGCAAATTCTCAATCGTTACTGTTGTGTACCCTTGTAAGGGTATGTGCACTCAAGGGATACCGTAGTGCCGCCTAAAGAAGGTACATGCACTCAAGTGCCACTGTAGTGCTGTCTAGTGATGGTAAATAAACGCATGTGTGACTGTAGTGCCTCTTAATGATGATATATGTACCTAAGCGTCCTTGTAGTGCATCCTGGTGATGGTGCATATACTTAAGTGTAACTGTAGTACCTCCTAACGAAGTCAAATGAACTAAGGTGTCACTGCAGTTTCTCATAGTGTAAGAGGCACAACGATGACACTTGAGTACATTCATCATCACTAAAAGGCAAAGCAGTGACTCTCGAGTATATGTCTTATAATTAGGAGGCACCACTACTGTGACACTTGAGTACATGAACCTTCTTTAGGAGGCACTACAGTGACACATTGGGAGTATTTAGTCCATCACTAGGATGCACTAGAGTACCATACTCAAATGTCACTGCAGCACCTCCTAGTGAATATACAAGGTTTTAAGTGTGACTCTAATTGCGATTGTAAATGCACTGAAGTGTCAGTGTAGTACCTCTAATGATAGTACATGTAGTCATGTGCCACTATAATGCCTCCTAGTGAGGATACATGTGTATAAGTGTCGATGTAGTGTGCCTCTTAGTAATGATGCACGTACTCAGGTGTCACCGTAGTGCCTCTTATTGATGATGCATGTACTAAAATATCACTGTAGTGCGTCTGAGCAGAGATAAGAGAACTCAAGTGTTGCTGTAGCACCTCCTGCTGAAAGTACATACACTTTTGTGTAATTTTAGTGCTTACTAGCGGGAGCGCAGTAGCTCACTGGTAGAGTGCTTGACTCGAGACGGAGGGGCCGCGGGTTCGAGCCTCACTGGCGTAACTGCATTGTGGTCCTTGAGCAAGACATACTTATCCTAGCTTAGTACTTGTTCAACCCTGGAAGACCCGTTCCTGTTAAACTGAAAGATTGTTGATGGGACGTAAATAATCAAATCAAGCAAACAAAGTGTTTACTAGTGGTTGTAAATATACCCAATCGTAACTCAAGTGTTACTGTAGCGTCTACTAGTAATTGTAAATGTACTAAAGTGTCACTATAGTGCCTCCTAGCGATGGTACATGTACTCAAGTAGCATAATCGGGCCTCCTCGTGATGGTACATGTACTCAAGGGTCATAATAAAGCCTCATTATGATGGTACAGGTACTCAATGGTCACTATCAAGCCTTCTAGTGATGGTACATTCACTCAAGGATCACTATAAAGTCTCCTAGTGATGGTATATGTACTAAATGGTCACTATAAAGGCTCTTAGTGATGGTGCATGTCCTCAAGGGTCACTATACAGCCTCATTGTGCTAGTGCATGTATTCTAGAGCTACTATGAAGCCACCTCGTGATGATACATGTACTCAAGGGTAATAATAAAGCCTCCTAGCGTTGGTACATGTACTCAAGGGTCACTAAAAAGCCACCCAGTGATGGTATGGGTACTCAAGAGTCACTATAAAGCCTCCTAGTCATGGTACATATACTCAAGCGACACTTTTTAATCTACTAGTAAGGTGCATGTACTCAAGTGTCATAATAGTGACTCTTCGTGATGCTACATGTACCCAAAATCGTAATAAAGCCTCCTTGTGATGGTACAGGTACTCACCGGTCATTATAAAGCCTCCATGTGATGGTACATGTACCAAAGCGTCACAATAAAGCCTCCTAGTGATGGCATGGGTACTCAATAGTCTACTATAAAGCCTCCTAGTCATGGTAATATACTTGAGTGACACTATGAAGCCTTCTTGTGATGGTACATGTACTCAAAATACACTATAAAGCCTCCTAGTGATGGCACATATACCCAAGGGTCACTAAAAGACTCCTAGTAATGACATATGCAGTCAAGAATCATTATAAAGCCTTCTTGTAATAGTGCATGTACTCAAGAGTTATTATGAAGCATTCTAGTGATGGTACAAGTACTCAAGGGTCAATATAAAGCCTCCTTGTAATAGTACATGTACTCAAGGGTCACTATAAAGCCGCCTAGTGATGTAGCATAGTCACAAGAGTCACTATAAAGCCACCTTGTTAAGGTATATGTCATCTAGGGTCACTATAAAGCGTCCTACGGATGTAACATGTACTCAATGGATCACTATAAAGCCTCCTAGTGATGTTACATGTACTCAAGGGTCACTATAAAGCCTCCTAGTGATGGTTCATGTATTCAAGAGTCACTATAAAGCCACCTTCTGATTTAACACGTACACAAGAGTCACAATAAAGCCTCCTAGTGCTGGTACATGTACCAGAGCCTCACAATAAAGCCTTCTAGTCATGGAATGGGTACTCAAGGGTCACTATAAAGCCTCCTAGGCATGGTACATATACTTAAGGGACACTATTAAACCTCCTAGTATGGTCCATGTACTCATGGGCACTATTAAGGCACCTAGTGAAGGTACATGTATTAAAGGGTTACTAAAAAGCCTCCTCGTGATGGTACGCGTACTCAAGGATCACTATTTAGTATTCTGGTGATAGTATATGTAGCAAATGTTCACTATAAATCCTCTGAGTGATTGGACATGTACTCAAGGGTAACTATACAGTGTCCTTGTGATGGATCATGTATTCTAGAGTCACTATAAAGCTCCCTCGTGATGGTACATGTACTCAAGAGTCACTTTAAGCCTTCTAGTGATGGTACATTTACTCCAGAGTCGCTATAAAGCCTTTTTGGAATGTTGCGTGTACTCAAGAGTCAATATAAAGCATTCTAGTGATGATATGAGTACTCAAGGGGAGGTTTGAAGCCGATAGCGATGGTTTATGTATACAATAGTCACTAAAAAGCCTCCTTGTGATGATACATGTACTCAAGCGTCACTATAAAGCTACTCATGATGGTACATTTACATAAGTGTCACTATAAAGCCACCTTGTGTTGGTACATGTACTCAAGGGTCACTGTATAGCCTCCTATTGATGGTAAATGTACTCAAGGGTCATTATAAAGCCTTTTTGTGACGGTACATGTCCTAAAAACACTATAAAGCCTCCTAGTGATGGCAAGTATACTTAAGGGTCACTATAAAGCCTAATAGTTATTGTATATGTGCACAAGGGTCACTAAAAAGACACCTAGTGATGATACATGTACTCAAGTGTCACAATGAAGCTTCCCAGCGATGATACATGTACATAAGTGTCTCCATTAAACCAACTTGTGATGGTACATGTCCTCAAGGCTAACTATACTCCTCAAAATAATTAAAGGACCAAGATTTTAGAACGCGAGTATAATTAGCTCAAACATTTAAATTCTGTAAAACTTGGCCCAAATCTTTCAGTTCTTTATGCCCATAAATCAAGAATCATAATTAATGATTCCCATGCCTAATTCTGCCATAACTGTGTCTCAAATGCACATACCCTCAAAAACACACTTTCAAAAGGCAGTGGGTGGGTTAAAGAAATTCTTCTGTGGTCATTCGAGTAGAATGAAAGTGACACCAAATTAAACTTTGTTTTAAACAGTTCAGCTTACATGCAAAAAAAATCTTCAAACAGTTTCAATATACTGGGAAGCAAGCATTTTCATCTCTGACAATGGAGTTTTGACATTGTTTTCTTTTCTGATATCAATGCGTGTACTTGGCCATCAAGAATCAGATTTTCAATCGTCATTCTTTGCCATTTAGTGTTAGAAAGATGTCCCGACGAATTTTTAAAGATTGTCACAGACAAACGCCAAACCTGATGTCTGAATCTATAGACTGGCTATTACGCCACAGCCAAACGGGGCAATTTTCTCTCACAGGAAGAGGTGGATGGAATTGATGGGATTCAAACACCATAAAAGCATGCGAAAACAGAGATTTCAGCATCTAAAAGCAATTTGCATTCATTTCATGCAGTTCTGTAGTCCATGGATTACACACAAAAAATTACATTCCAATACATTTAGGTCAAGTTTTAAAATGACAAAAAATCCTTGTTAGTAACATTTTCTACCACTTTCTTTTTGCCGTTTCACTTGGCAATAAGACGTCAAAGGTGTCCGAAAAGTTTAGGCTAGATCGTAAAATTGGTTTTCAAAATACGTTCTACACAAAATGCATCAATGTTATAATTGATAGTATTGGTCCTTCAATTATTTTGAGGAGTATATATAGCCTTTTAGTGATATTACATGTAGTTAAGTGTCAGTATAAAGCCACCTAGTGATGGTACATGTACTCAAGGGTAACTATAAATCCTCCAAGTGATTGTACATGTACATAAGTGTCACTATAAAGCCACCTTGTGGTGGTTCATGTACAAAAGGGTCACTATATAGCCTTCTAGAGATGGTACATGTACTCATGGTTCACTATAAAGCCTTCTTGTGTTGGTACATGTACTCAAGAGACACTATAAAGCCTCCTAGTGATGGTACCGATAATCAAGGGTCACTATTTAGCATCCTAGTGATGATACATGTACTGAAGAGACACTATAAAGACTCCTAGTGATGATACTTGTGTTTAAGAATCGCTATATAATCTCTTAATTATGGTACATGTACTCAAGGGTCATTATAAAGCCTCCTATGGATAGTACATGTACTGAAGTGTCTCTATAAAGCCACCTAGTGATGGTACATGTACTAAAGAGACACTATAAAGCCTCCTAGTGATGGTACCGATAATCAAGGGTCACTATAAAGCCTCCTAGTGATGATACATGTACTCAAGAGCCACTTTAAAGCCTTCTAGTGATGAAACATGTACTCAAGAATCGCTATATAGTCTCTTACTTATGGTACATGTACTCAAGGGTCATTATAAAGCCTCCTATTGATAGTACATGTACTGAAGTGTCACTGTAAAGCCACCAAGTGATGGTACATGTACTCAAGAGACACTATAAAGCCTCCTATTGATGGTACGCATACTCAAGGTTCACTATAAAGCCTCCTAGTGATAGTACATGTACTCAAGAGTCACTATAAAGCCTTCTAGTGATGATACATGTACTCAATGGTCACTAGAAAGCCCTTTGTGATGGTACATATACTCCTTGGTCCCTAAAAAGAATCCTTGTGATGGTACATTTAGTCAAGAGTGACTATAAATCATGATTATACATGTACATGTGCTCAACGGTCACTATTAAGCATCCTAGTCGTTGTAGATGTACTCAAAGATCACTACAAAGCCACCTAGTGAAGGCATAGGTACTCAAGGGTCACTATCAAGCATCCTAATGATGATACAAACACTCAAGTGCCACTATCGATCCTCCTTGTGATGGTACATGTACTCAAGAGTCACTATGAAATCTCCAAGTGATAGTACATGTGCTCAGGGGTAATTTGAAGACTCATTGTGACGGTGCATGTATTCAAGTGTCACTATAAGGCCTCCCATTGATGGTACATGCACTCAAGGTCATTATTAAGTTATCATTCATGACAACGGACAGAGCATGGTAATTTATCTCTAAGGTATGAAACAGGCTCCGTCAGTTGTCATTGTCTCATGACAACGGTCAGAGCATGCTAATATACCATTCATTTAACAAACATGTTCTGTCAGTTGTCATCGTCTCATGACAACGGTCAGATCACGGCAATATATCATTCATCTATGAAGCAATCTGCGTCAGTTGTAATCGCCTCATGACAACATACAGAGCATTGTTATGCTCTAAGTTATGAAACATGCTCCACCAGTTGTCATTGTTTTATGACAACGGTCAGAGCATGGTAATATATCATTCATCTTTGAAACATGTTCTGTCAGTTGTCATCGTCTCATGACAACGGACATAGCATGGTTATACATACCTAAGGTATGAAACATGCTCCGTCAGTTGTCATCATCTCATGACAACAGTCAGAGCATGGTAATATATCTCTAAGATATCAATCATGCTCCGCCAGTTGTCATCGGCTCATTAAAACGGTCAGAGCATGGTGATATATATCCCTCAAGTAAGAAACATGCTCCATCAGTTGTCATCGTCTTATGACAACGGTCAGAGCATGGTAATATATCATTCATGTATGAAATAGTTCTGTCAGTTGCCATCGTCTCATAACAACGAACAGAGCATAATTATTTATCCCTAAGGTATGAAACATGCTCTGTCAGTTACCATCGTCTCATGATAATGGCCAGAGCATGGTAATATATTCCTAAGGTATGATTCATGCTCCGTCAGTTGTCATCGTCTCATGACAATGGTTAGTTTATGGTAATATATCATTCATGTTTGAAACATGTTCCGTCAATTATCGTCGTCTCATTACAACAGACAGAGCATGGTTATTAATCACTAAGATATGCAATATGCTCTGTCAGTTGTCATCGTCCTATGACACCGCGCAGAGCATGGTGATACGCCCTCAAGTATGAAACATGCTTTGCCAGTTGGCATGGTCTGATAACAACGGTCAGGGGATGGCAATGTATTTCTCAGTCATAAAACATGCTCCGTCAGTTGTCATCGTTTCATAGCAACGGTCGGAGAATGGTAATGTGTTCCTCAGGTATGAAGCATGCTCCATCAGTTTTCATCGTCTCATGATAAAGGACAGAGCATGGTTATTCATCCAAAATATATGCAATATGCTCTTTCAGTTGTCATCGCCCAATGACATCGGTCAGAGCAAGGTGATACCCCCTCAAGTATCAGATATGCCCCATCAGTTGTCATCGTCAGAGCTTGGTTATACATCCCTAAGGTATGAAATTTTCTGTCGGTTTTCATCGTCTAATGACAACGGTCAGAGTATGATAATACCCTATCAAGTATGAGTCATTCTTTGTCAGTTACCATCATCTCATGACAACGGCAGAAATTTGTGATATTCACTCAGGTATATAACATGCTCCGTCAGTTACCACCGTCTCATGACAGTGGTCAGAGAATGGAAATGTATTTAAAGCATGAAACAGGCTCCCTTAGTTGTCATCGTTTAATGACAACAGTCAGAGCATGGTTATTCATCCCTGAGGTATGAATCATGCTCTGTCAGTTACCATCGTCTCATGACAACGGTCAGAGCATAGTAATGTATTCCACAGGTATGAAACATGCTCCGTCAGTTTTCATCGTCTCATGACAACGGACAGAGCATGGTTATTCACTCTTAAGATATGCACCATGCTCTGTCAGTTGTCATCGTCTCATGACAACGGTCAGAGCATGGTAATATATCCCTCATGTATGAAACAGCTCCGTCAGTTGTCATGGTCTAATAACAACGGTCTGAGCATGGCTATTCATACCTAAGGTTATGAATCATGCTCTGTCTGTCGTCATCGTCTCATAACAAGGGTCAGAGCATGGTGATGTATTCATCAGGTATGAAACATGCTCCGTCAGTTGTCATCGCCTAATGACAACGGACAGAGCATGGTTATACATCCCTAAGGTATGAAATCTGCTCTGTCAGTTGTCATCGTCTCATAACAACGGTAAGAGCATAGTTAATCATCCATTAGGTATGAAACATGTCAGTTGTCATCGTCTCATGACAACGGTCAGAGCATGGTGAAATATACCTCAAGTATGAAACATGCTCCGTCAGCTGTCCTCGTTTCATGACAACGGTCAGAGGATGTTGAAATATCACTCAAGTATGAAGAATGCTCCGTCAGTTGTCATCGTCTTATGACAATGGTCAGAGCATGGTAGTATCTCCCTCGTGTATGAAACATGCTCCGTCTGTTTTCATCGTCTCATGAAAACGGACAGAGCATGGTTATTCATCCCAAAGATATGCAACATGCTCTGTCAGTTGTCATCGTCCATTGACAACGGTCAGAGCATGGTGAAATATCCCTCAAGTATAGTATGAAACATGCTCCGTCAGTTGTCATCGTCTCATGACAACGGTCAGAGCATGGTTATGTATCATTCATGAATGAAACATGCACTGTCCGTTGTCTTTGCCTTATAACAACGGACAGAGCATGGTTATACATCCCAAAGTTTTGAAACATGCTCGGCCAGCTGTCATCGTCTCGTGACAACGTTCATAGCATGGTAATAAACCCCTATAGTATCAATCATGCTCCGTCAGTTGTCATCATCTCAAGACAACGGTCAGAGCATGGTAATATATCCCTCATATATAAAAATGCTCCGTCAGTTGTCATAGTCAAATGACAGCGGTCAGAGCATGGTAATATATCCCTAAGGTATGAACCATGCTCCGTCAGTTGTTATCATCTAGTGACAAAGGTCAGAGCATGGTAATATATCCTTAAGGTATGAACCATGCTCCGTCAGTTGTTATCGTCTAGTGACAACGGTCAGAGCATGGTAATATATCCCTAAGGTATGAACCATGCTCCGTCAGTTGTTTTCGTCTAGTGACAACGGTCAGAGCATGGTAATATATCCCTAAGGTATGAACCATGCTCCGTCAGTTGTTATCGTCTCATAACAACGGTCAGAGCATGATAATATATCCCTAAGGTATGAACCATGCTCCGTCAGTTGTTATCGGCTAGTGACAACGGTCAGATCATGGTAATATATCCCTGTGGTATGAACCATGCTCCGTCAGTTGTTATCATCTCATGACAACGGTCAGAGCATGGTTATATATCCCTAAGGTATGAACCATGCTCCGCCAGTTGTTATCGTCTAGTGACAACGGTCAGAGCATGGTAATATATCCCTAAGGTATAAACCATGCTTCGTCATTTGTCATTATCTAGTGAAAACGGTCAGAGCATAGTAATATATCCCTAAGGTATGAACCATGCTCCGTCAGTTGTTTTCGTCTAGTGACAACGGTCAGAGCATGATAATATATCCCTAAGGTATGAACCATGCTCCGTCAGTTGTTATCGTCTCATAACAACGGTCAGAGCATGGTTATATATCCCTAAGGTATGAAATATGCTCCGTCAGTTGTTATCGGCTAGTGACAACGGTCAGATCATGGTAATATATCCCTGTGGTATGAACCATGCTCCGTCAGTTGTTATCATCTAATGACAACGGTCAGAGCATGGTTATATATCCCTAAGGAATGAACCATGCTCCGCCAGTTGTTATCGTCTAGTGACAACGGTCAGAGCATGGTAATATATCCCTAAGGTATTAACCATGCTTCGTCATTTGTCATTATCTAGTGAAAACTGTCAGAGCATGGTAATATATCCCTAAGGTATGAACCATGCTCCGTCAGTTGTTATTATCTAGTGATAACGGTCAAAGCATGGTAATATATCCCTAATATATGAACCATGCTAAGTCAGTTGTTATCGTCTAGTGAAAACGGTCAGAGCATTGTAATATATCCCTAAGAAATGAACGATGCTCCGTAAGCTGTTATCGTCAAGTGACAACGGTCAGAGCATGGTAATATATCCCTAAGGTATGAACCATGCTTAGTCAGTTGTTATCGTCTAGTGACAAAGGTCAGAGCATTGTAATATATCCCTAAAAAATGAACGATGCCCCGTAAGCTGTTATCGTCAAGTGACAAAGGTCAGAGCATGCTAATATATCCCTAAGGTATGAACCATGCTCCGTCAGTTGTTATCGTCTAGTGACAACGGTCAGAGCATGGTAATATATCCCTAAGATATGAACCATGCTCCGTCAGTTGTTAGTGTCTCATGACAACGGTCAGAGCATGGTAATATATCCCTAAGGTATGAACCATGCTAAGTCAGTTGTTATCGTCTAGTGACAACGGTCAGAGCATGGTAATATATCCCTAAGGTATGAACCATGCTCCGTCAATTGTTATCGTCTAGTGACA
Organism: Loripinus fragilis; assembly: GCA_964019695.1. Taxonomy (NCBI): domain Eukaryota; kingdom Metazoa; phylum Mollusca; class Bivalvia; order Lucinida; family Lucinidae; genus Loripinus; species Loripinus fragilis. The sequence goes on from OZ026525.1 coordinate 83,177,502, forward strand.
ACGGTCAGAGCATGGTAATATATCCCTAAGGTATGAACCATGCATCGTCATTTGTCATTATCTAGTGACAATGGTCAGAGCATGGTAATATATCCGTATGGTATGAACCATGCTCGGTCAGTTGTTATCATATAGTGACAGCTGTCAGAGCATGGTAATATATCCTTAAGATATGAACCATGCTAAGTCAGTTGTTATCGTCTCATGACAACGGTCAGAGCATGGTAATATATCCCTAAGAAATGAACGATGCTCCGTAAGCTGTTATCGTCAAGTGACAACGGTCAGAGCATGGTAATATATCCTTAAGATATGAACAATGCTAAGTCAGTTGTTATCGTCTAGTGACAACGGTCAGAGCATTGTAATATATCCTTAAGAAATGAACGATGCTCCATAAGTTGTTATCGTCAAGTGACAACGGTCAGAGCATGGTAATATATCCTTAAGATATGAACCATGCTAAGTAAGTTGTTATCGTCTAGTGACAACGGTCAGAGCATTGTAATATTTCCCTAAGAAATGAACGATGCTCCCTAAGCTGTTATCGTCAAGTGACAAAGGTCAGAGCATGGTAATATATCCTAAAGGTATGAACCATGCTCCGTCAGTTGTTATCGTCTCGTGACAAAGGTCTGAGCATGGTAATATAATCCTAAGTTATGAACCATGCTCCGTCAGTTGATATCGTCTCATGACAACGGTCAGAGCATGGTAATTTATCCCTAAGGTATGAACCATGCTCCGTCAGTTTTTATTGTCTCATGACAACGGTCAGAGCATGGTAATTTATCCCTAAGGTATGAACCATGCTCCGTCAGTTGTAATTGTCTCATGACAACGCTCAGAGCATGGTATCATATCCCTAAGGTATGAAACATGCTCCGACAGTTGTCATCGTGACATGACAACGGTCAGAGCATGGTTATTCAACCCCTCAGGTATGAAACATGCAACGTTAGCTGTCATCGCCTCATGACAACGGTCAGAGCATGGTTATTCATCTCTAAGATATGAAACATGCTCAGACAGTTGTCATCGTGACATGACAACGGTCAGAGCATGAGTTTTCATTCCTAAGGTATCAAACATGCTCCGTTAGTTGTCATCGCCTCATGACAACGGTCAGAGCATGGTTATTCATCTCTAAGGTATGAAACATGCTCCGACAGTTGTCATCGTCTCATGACATCGGTCTGAGCATGGTTATTCATCCTGAAGGTATGAAACATGCTCCGACAGTTGACATCGTCTCATGACAACGGTCAGAGCATGGTTATTCATCTCTAAGGTATGAAACATGCTCCGACAGTTGTCATCGTGACATGGCAACGGTCAGAGCATGGTTATTCATCTCTAAGGTATGAAACATGCTCCGACAGTTGACAACGTCTCATGACAATGGTCAGAGCATGGTTATTCATCTCTAAGGTATTAAACAGGCTCCGTAAGTTGTCATCGTGACATGACAACGGTCAGAGCATGGTTATTCATCTCTAAGGTATGAAACATGCTCCGACAGTTGTCATCGTGACATGACAACGGTCAGAGCATTTTTTATTCATCTCTAAGGTATGATACATGCTCCGTCAGTTGTCATCGTGACAAGACAACGGTCAGAGTATGGTTATTCATCTCTAAGGTATGAAACATGCTCCGTCAGTTGTCATCGCCTCATGACAACGGTCAGAGCATTGTTATTCATCTCTAAGTTATGAAACATGCGTAGACAGTTGTCATCGTGGCATGGCAACGGTCAGAGCATGGTTATTTATCCCTAAAGTATGAAACATGCTCCTACAAATGTCATCGTGACATGACAGCGGTCAGAGCATAGTTATTCATCTCTAAGATATGAAACATGCTCCGTTTGTTGTCATCGTAAACATGACAACGGTCAGAGCATGGTTATTTATCCTTAAGGTATCAAACATGCTCCGACAGTTGTCATCGTGACATGACAACGGTCAGAGCATGGTTATTCATCTCTAAGGTATGAAACATGCTCCGACAAATGTCATCGTCTCATGACAACGGTCAGAGCATGGTTATTCATCTCTAAGGTATGAAACATGCTCCGACAGTTGTCATCAGGACATGACAACGGTCAGTGCATGGTTATTCATCTCTAAGGTATGAAACATGCTCCGTCAGTTGTTATCGGCTAGTGACAACGGTCAGAGCATGGTAATATATCCCTTAAGTATGAACCATGCTCCGTCACTTGTTATCGTCTAGTGACAATTGTCAGAGCATGGTAAAATATCCCTAAGGTATAAACCATGCTCCATCAGTTGTCATCGTCTCATGACAACGGTCAGAGCATTGTTATTCATCCCTAAGGTATGAACCATGCTCCGTCAGTTGTCATCGCCTTATGACCACGGTCAGAGCATGGTCATTCATCTCTTAGGTATAATACATGCTCCGACAGTTGTCATCGTGACATGACAACAGTCAGAGCATGGTTATTCATCTCTACGGTATGTAACATGCCTCGTCAGTTGGCATCGTCTCATGACAACGGTCAGAGCATGGTTATTCATCCCTAAGGTATGAAACATGCTCGGTCAGTTGTCATCGCCTCATAACAACGGTCAGAGCATGGTTATTCATCCCTTAGGTATGAAACATGCTCCGTCAGTTGTCATCGTCTCATGACAACGGTCAGAGCATGATTATTCATCCCTAAGGTATGAAACATGCTCCGTCAGCTGTTATCGTCTAGTGACAACGGTCAGAGCATGGTAATATATCCCTTAAGTATGAACCATGCTCCGTCACTTGTTATCGTCTAGTGACAATTGTCAGAGCATGGTAATCTATACCTAAGGTATGACCCATACTCCGTCAGTTGTTATCGTCTAGTGACAACGGTCAGAGCATGGTAATATATCCTAATATATGAACCATTCTCCATCCGACGTTATCGTCTAGTGACAACGGTCAGAGCATGGTAATATATCCCTAAGGTATGAAACATATTCCGTCAGTTGTTATCATCTCATGACAACTAACGGAGCATGGTAATACATCCTTAAGGTATGAACCATGCTCCGTCACTTGTTATCGTCTAGTGACAACGGTCAGAGCATAGTAATATATCCCTAAGGTATGAACCATGCTCCGTCAGTTGTAATCGTCTCATGACAACAGTCAGAGCATGGTTATCTATACCTAAGGTATGATCCATACTCTGTCAGTTGTTATCGTCAAGTGACAACGGTCAGAGCATGGTTATATATCCTAAGGTATGAACCATGCTCCGTCAGTTGTTATCGTCTCATGACAACGGTTAGAGCATGGTATTATATCCCTAAGGTATGAACCGTACTCCGTCAGATGTTATCGTTTAGTGACAATGGTCAGAGCATGGTAATATATCCCTAAGGTATGAACCATGCTACGTCAGTTGTTATCGTCTCATGACAACGGTCAGAGCATGGTTATATATCCCTAAGGTATGAACCATGCTCCGTCAGTTTTTATCATCTTGTGACAACGGTCAGAGCATGGTAATATATCCCTAAGGTATTATCCATGCTCCGTCAGTTGTTATCGTCTAGTGCCTACGGTCAGAGCATGGTAATATATCCCTAAGGTATGAACCATGCTAAGTCAGTTGTTTTCGTCTAGTGACAACGGTCAGAGCATGGTAATATATCCCTAAGATATGAACCATGCTCCTTCAGTTGTTATCATCTAGTGACAACGGTCAGAGCATGGTAATATATCCCTAAGGTATGAACCATGCTCCGTCAGTTGTTATCGTCTATTGACAACGGTCAGAGCATGGTAATATATCCCTAAGGTATGAACCATGCTCCGTCAGTTGTTATCATCTCATGACAGCGGTCAGAGCATGCTAATATATCCCTAAGATATCAACCATGCTCCGTCAGTTGTTATTGTCTAGTGACAACGGTCAGAGCATGGTAATATACCCCTAAGGTATGAACCATGCTCCGTTAGTTGTTATCGTCTCATGACAACGATCAGAGCATGGTATTATATCCCTAAGGTATGAAACATGCTCCGACAGTTGTCATTGTGACATGAAAACGGTCAGAGAAGGGTTATTCATCCCTTATGTATGAAATATGCTTCGTTAGTTGTCATCGCCTCATGACAACGGTCAGAGCATGGTTATTCATCTCTAAGATATGAAACATGCTCCGACAGTTGTCATCGTGACATAACAACAGTCAGAGCATGGGTTTCCATCCCTAAGGTATGAAACATGCTCTGTTAGTTGTCATCGCCTCATGACAACGGTCAGAGCATGGTTATTCATCTCTAAGGTATGAAACATGCTCCGACTGTTGTCATCGTCTCATGACAACGGTCAGAGCATGGTTATTCATCCTGAAGGTATGAAACATGCTCCGACAGTTGTCATCGTGTCATGACAACGGCCAGAGAATGGTTATTCATCTCTAAGGTATGAAACATGCTTCGACAGTTGTCATCGTGACATGACAACGGTCAGAGCATGGTTTTTCATCCCTTAGGTATGAAACATGCTCCGACAGTTGACATCGTCTCATGACAACGGTCAGAAGATGGTTATTCATCTCTAAGGTGTTTAACATGCTCTGTCAGTTGTCATCGTGACATGACAACGGTCAGAGCATGGTTATTCATCTCTAAGGTATGAAACATGCTTCGACAGCTGTCATCGTGACATGACAACGGTCAGAGCATGGTTATTCATCTCTAAGATATGAAACATGCTCCGTCAGTTGTCATCGTCTCATGACAACGGTCAGAGCATGGTTATATATCCCTAAGGTATGAACCATGCTCCGTCAGTTGTTATCGTCTCATGAAAACAGTCAGAGCATGGTAATATATCCCTAAGATATGAACCATGCTCCTCAGTTGTTATCGTCTAGTGACAACGGTCAGAGCATGGTAATATATCCCTAAGGTATGAATCATGCTCCGTCAGTTGTTATCATCTAGTGTCAACGGTCAGAGTATTATTATTCATCCCTAAGGTATGAACCATGCTCCATCAGTTGTTATCAACTAGTGACAACGGTCAGAGCATGGTTATATATCCCTAAGATATGAACCATCGTCCGTCAGTTGTTATCATCTAGTGACAACGGTCAGAGCATGGTTATATATCCCTAAGGTATGAACCATGCTCCGTCAGTTGTTATTATTTAGTGACAACGGTCAGAGCATTGTTATATATCCCTAAGGTATGAACCATGCTCCGTCAGTTGTTATCGTCTCATGACAACGGTCAGAGCATGGTAATATATCCCTAAGATATGAACCATGCTCCGTCAGTTGTTATCTTCTCATAAGAACGGTCAGAGCATGGTAATATATCCCTAAGGTTTGAACCATGGTCTGTCAGTTGTCATCATCTAGTGACAACGGTCAGAGCATGGTAATATATACCTAAGGTATGAACCATGCTCGGTCACTAGTTATCGTCTCATGACAACCGTCAGAGCATGGTAATATATCCCTAAGGTATGAACCATGCTCCGTCAGTTGTTATCGTCTCATGACAACTGTCAGAGCATGGTAATATATCCCTGCGATATTAACCATGCTCCGTCAGTTGTTATCGTCTAGTGACAACGGTCAGAGCATGGTAATATATCCCTAAGGTATGAACCATGCCCCGTCTGTTATTATCATCTAGTGACAACGGTCAGAGCATGATTATATATCCCTAAGGTATGAACCATGCTCCGTCAGTTGTTATCATCTAGTCACAACGGTCAGAGCATGGTTATATATCCCTTAGGTATGAACCATGGTCCGTCAGTTGTTATCGTCTCATGACATCGGTCAGAGCATGGTAATATATCACTTAGGTATGAACCATGCTCCGTCAGTTGTTTGTTATCGTCTAGTGACAACGGTCAGAGCATGGTAATCTTTACCTAAGGTATGATCCATACTCCGTCAGTTGTTATCGTCTAGTGACAACGGTCAGATTATGGTTATATATCCTAAGGTAGGAACCATGCTCCGTCAGTTGTTATCGTCTCTTGACAACGGTTAAAGCATGGTAATATATCCCTAGGGTATGAACCGTGCTCCGTCAGATGTTATCGTCTATTGACAACGGTCAGAGCATGGTAATATATCCCTTAGATATGAACCATGCTCCGTCAGTTGTTATCATCTAGTGACAACGGTAAGTGCATGGTAATATATCCCTAAGGTATGAACCATGCTCCGTCAGTTGTTATCGTCTAGTGACAACGGTCAGAGCATAGTAATATATCCCTCAGATATGAACCAGCTCCGTCAGTTGTTATCATCTCATGACAGCGGTCAGAGCATGCTAATATATCCCTAAGATATGAACCATGCTCCGTCAGTTGTTATTGTCTAGTGACAACGGTCAGAGCATGGTAATATATCCCTAAGGTATGAACCATGCTCCGTCAGTTGTTATCGTCTCATGACAACGGTCAGAGCATGGTATTATATCCCTAAGGTATGAAACATGCTCCGTTAGTTGTCATCGCCTAATGACAACGGTCAGAGCATGGGTTTTCATCTCTAAGATATGAAACATGCTCTGACAGTTGTCATCGTGACATGACAACGGTCAGAGCATGAGTTTTCATCCCTAAGGTATGAGCCATGCTCCGTCAGTTGTTATCATCTAGTGACAACGTTCAGAGCATTGTAATATATCCCTTAGGTATAAACCATGCTCCGTCAGTTGTTATCGTCTCATGCCAACGGTCAGAGCATGGTAATAAATCCCTAAGAAATGAACCATGCTCCGTCAGTTGTTATCGTCTCATAACAACGGTCAGAGCATGGTAATATATCCCTAAGGTATGAACTATGCTCCGTCAGTTGTCATCATCTAGTGACAACGGTCAGAGCATGGTAATATATCCCTTAGGTATGAACCATGCTCTGTCACTAGTTATCGTCTCATGACAACGGTCAGAGCATGGTAATATATCCCTCAGGTATGAACCATGCTCCGTCAGTTGTTATCGTCTCATGACAACTGTCAGAGCATGGTAATATATCCCTACGATATTGACCATGCTCCGTCAGTTATTATCGTCTAGTGACAACTTTCAGAGCATGGTAATATATCCCTAAGGTATGAACCATGCTACGTTAGTTGTCATCATCTAGTGACAACGGTCAGAGCATGGTTATATATCCCTAAGGTATGAACCATGGCCCGTCAGTTGTTATCGTCTCATGACAACGGTCAGAGCATGGTAATATATCCCTAAGGTATGAACCATGCTCCATCAGTTGTTATCATCTAGTGACAACGGTCAGAGCATGGTAATATATTCTTAGGTATGAACCATGCTCCGTCAGTTGTGATCGTCTAGTGACAACGGTCAGAGCATGGTAATATATCCCTAAGGTATGAACCATAATCCGTCACATGTTATCGTCTAGTGACAACGGTCAGAGCATGGTAATATATCCCTAAGGTATGAACCATGCTCCGTCAGCTGTAATAGTCTCATGACAACGGTCAGAGCATGGTAATCTATACATAAGGTATGATCCATACTCCGTCAGTTGTTATCGTCGAGTGACATCGGTCAGAGCATGGTTATATATCCTAAGGTATGAACCATGCTCCGTCAGTTGTTATCGTCTCATGACAATGGTCAGAGCACGGTAATATATCCCTAAGGTATGAACCGTGCTCCGTCAGATATTATCGTTTAGTGACAATGGTCAGAGCATGGTAATATATCCATAAGGTATGAACCATGCTCCATTAGTTGTTATCGTCTCATGACAACCGTCAGAGCATGGTAATATATCCCTAAGATATGAACCATGCTCCGTCAGTTGTTATCATCTTGTGACAACGGTAAGAGCACGGTACTATATCCCTGAGGTATTATCCATGCTCCGTCAGTTGTTATCGTCTAGTGACAACAGTCAGAGCATGGTAATATATCCCTAAGGTATGAACCATGCTCCGTCAGTTGTTATCGTCTAGTGACAACGGTCAGAGCATGGTAATATATCCCTAAGATATGAACCATGCTCCGTCAGTTGTTATCATCTAATGACAACGGTCAGAGCATGGATATATATCCCTAAGGTATAAACCATGCTCCGTCAGTTGTCATCGCCTCATGACAACGGTCAGAGCATGGTTATTCATCTCTAAGGTGTTAAACATGCTCTGTCAGTTGTCATCGTGACATGACAACGGTCAGAGCATGGTTATTCATCTCTAAGGTATGAAACATGCTTCGACAGCTGTCATCGTGACGTGACAACGGTCAGAGCATGGTTATTCATCTCTAAGATATGAAACATGCTCCGTCAGTTGTCATCGTCTCATGACAACGGTCAGAGCATGGTAATATATCCCTTAGGTATGAACCATGCTCCGTCAGTTGTTATCGTCTCATGACAACAGTCAGAGCATGGTAATATATCCCTAAGAAATGAACCATGCTCCTCAGTTGTTATCGTCTAGTGACAACGGTCAGAGCATGGTAATATATCCCTAAGGTATGAATCATGCTCCGTCAGTTGTTATCATCTAGTGTCAACGGTCAGAGTATTATTATTCATCCCTAAGGTATGAACCATGCTCCATCAGTTGTTATCAACTAGTGACAACGGTCAGAGCATGGTTATATATCCCTAAGATATGAACCATCGTCCGTCAGTTGTTATCATCTAGTGACAACGGTCAGAGCATGGTTATATATCCCTAAGGTACGAACCATGCTCCGTCAGTTGTTATTATTTAGTGACAACGGTCAGAGCATGGTTATTTATCCCTAAGGTATGAAACATGCTCTGACAGTTGTCAGAGCATAGTTATTCATCTCTTAGGTATAAAACATGCTCCGTTAGTTGTCATCGTGACATGACAACGGTCAGAGCATGGTTATTCATCTCTAAGGTATGAAACATGCCTCGTCAGTTGTCATCGTCTCATGACAAAGTTCAGAGCATGGTTATTCATCCCTAAGGTATGAAACGTGCTCGGTCAGTTGTCATCGCCTCATGACAACGGTCAGAGCATGGTTATTCATCCTTTAGGTATGAAACATGCTTCGTCAGTTGTTATCGCCTCATGACAACGGTCAGAGCATGGTTATTCATCCCTAAGGTATGAAACATGCTCCGTCAGTTGTCATCGCCTCATGACAACGGTCAGAGCATGGTTATTCATCCCTAAGGTATGAAACATGCTCCGTTAGTTGTCATCGTGACATGACAACGGTCAGAGCATGGTTATATATCATTTATGTATGAAACTTGCTCCGACAGTTGCCATCGTCTCATGACAATGGACAGAGCAGGTAAGAAACATGCACCGTCAGTTGTGATCTTTTCGTGACGACGGTCAGAGCATGGTTATACCTCATTCAGGTAAGAAACATGCTCCGTCCATTATGATCATCTCATGACCATGTTCGGAGCATGGTTATACCCCTATTTCATAAGGAACATGGTCGTCTCATAACATCGGTAAGATAATGTTTATACATCTACCTGATGAGGAGCATGATCAGCCAGCTGTGATCCAAGTTAGAATATGGTAATACCAATATCTGATTTAGAAAAACGCTCATCCAGTTCTGACCGTCTCCTCACAACGACTTCAGAACATAGTTGTACGTTTATTAAAGGAGAAACATGCCCATCCATTTGCCTTCATTCTATTACAGGAATTAGGACATGTTTCCATGCTAGCCTTATATGATATATGTGCAGGCGATGGCCATCGTCTGATCATAGTTAAAGAAATTAGCGCTTGTGAATGTCATCTTCATAAAGGAAATAGCAAATATGCTGATACGTTTACAACTGCACATACGCACAGGCTGATTTGAGTCTAAATGGAGGATTGAGGTCGGGGGCACATTGTAGGAAACATGTGCGGATCCAGAGGGGGGACAGGGGGTCCGGACCCCCCCCCCCTGAAAAATCACAAAAATATAGGGTTTCTGTACTATACTGGTCCGGATCCCCTGTAAAATCACACAGCTACCAAGCAAACTTTCAATGTTGGGCCACCAACGGCCCGCCAGCGAAACGCCATTTAAATGGCGTTCCGCTGCTGGGTCGATGATGGCCCGCTTATATTGGTATTTGGATCATCTCTCCCATCATCAACAAAAGAAATACGTAGTCAAAGTTGGACCCCCTCTGAAAAAACTTTCTGGATCCGCGCATGGGAAATGATGTGCGATTATTTACATTAAGCCTCCATAGAGGCATCCATCCTCATTTCAGGCATCTTAAAATATGACCTCTACATAAAGTATTATCTTTTTTAAAAGCTGCATCTTGTTAGGCGCTTTTAATAGACATTGGGTTTTTTGGCTGTCTATTTTAAAAACAAATGACGCATGCGCAGAAACGCACCATGCGGGGACCGTTGTCATTATCCCCTTCCAAAAACATGTTTGATAGAGAAAAAACTGATAACATTTATTTGCGACACATTCTCCAGCAGATAAACAAGAAGATCAAGCTTGTTTTAGGTTAATACAAATGAAAACAACAAAGATTGAGTGAAATTGTCATTTATATACCAAATGACATATGCAAAATAATACATGTCACAAAAATTACATGTGAGAATGACAATGAAACATACATCGTCCAGACATACGCCGAAAAGGTGGGAGGTTAAAAGGCACACAAGAAAGAAAAAAACAGTCTATACAATCAATGAATGTATATATAGATACACACACCCTCATATACATACACACATACATATAATAATTCCCCTTTTATTTCCGGAAGTTAAGTGTATCTAAAATAAAAATCCCAATATTATTTCAAAAGAGATACTATATTTAGGTATTATGCTTATTGCAAAATATACACATATCTATTAGATATTCGATCAAACTTGCCAAATAGTTTGGGTAATTCTCTTTATCAGGCAGGTAGGAATTTATAATATTTCTTTTTGTTTCATTTGAGATACAAGAAGCTGATCACATGATACATGTCAAAATGGTATACGTAGGGGACCGCTCATTATTTAAGTGTCAGGGGGTGGGGCGACTAAAAAGTAGGGGGGTCATGTGAATTTCAATGTGTGTGGCTAGTAGGGGGGAGGGGGGTCGCCATTAACTTTGACTTCCCAGCAGAGGGGGGGGGGGGGGGTCATGTTTGAACTGTTCCAATAGAATCATTAATTTTTTCCTCGCTCGCTTGGCTTGCTCGTGTTTTATTAATTAATCTCTTATACATGTATATTTAGTTAGACAGGCCATTGATTTCTCAGCTTTTATTTTTGCAAGTGCAAGCGTTGTTCGATTTTGGTGTTTTTATTTATTGTTGTAATCATGCTGATTTTGATAGAAAATAAATAAATCAGGCTTTCAGATAGTTCCTATTTCCCCCTCTTTTGCGTTCGGCTACACCTCGACGGGTGAGTCAACGCCCTAGACCACCACTCAGTATAAACCTTCGACCATTATAAGCCCTCGAGCTAAAGCTTTCGGGCTGATAATGGGGTCTCGGGTTGATACTTCGGGCGATAACCAAAACGAGACCGAGGGCTTATAATGGTCAAGGGTTTATACAGAGGGCGATAACCAAAACGCTATGAGATAATCTCTAATTACCAACCGATTTTTACCTGTTAAAAGAAGACTAAATATGCTCCGGGTGCAAATTTTCTTCAATTTTTGGGGTTTTAAAATCCTTCAGTGTATGTTTTACAACATTATCTGGAAAAAAAATCACCGATCCTAAGTTACAGATTTCCTGATGTTTCGACATTTTTCATTGATGCACACATCAGATCAGTATAATAAATTTGAGCCGTGACATGAGATTTCTCACAATGTGGTATGTGCGACCAGCAAAGGCTTAGAGCAGCGCAGCCTGATCAGAGCCTATGCTCTTCGCTTGAATATTCTAGGGGTCTTTAGCTACTGACCGAACATAATTTGGAGTTTCTAAGCTTAAAAGAAAGCTGCACAGGCTCCTCTGAGGCTACACTTGTCAAAATACCACATTGTTGGAAATCCCATGTCACGGCCCATATATATTGCACCTTATATTGATATTCCAATGTTTAACGTCAAATATCTCACAATGCAAAGTACAAATGCTTGCTGGTGCAGCAATAGAGGATTTTACATGAGTGCTTATGTTTTATTGAATTTATTAAACGAGTTGAGGAAAAGCGATAAAATGCGAGGCTTGCCGAGCATTTAATCGCTTTTTCGCAACGAGTTCAATAAATTCAATAATACAGGAGCACGAATGTTAAATTCTATTTATCATATGACATCTAGATAACTTTGAAATCTCATTTCTGGCGTAAAAAAGATAAGATTTTTTTCATTATGTATGCAGCGTTATTCAGGACGTCACAACGTTTTCCGAAAATCTGTAAACCCTTAAAGGGATCAAGAATGTTTTTCTATGCATTAACATCTTCTGGTCGCCGAGGGTGGAGCTGAAACCCTAGCCTGAAAGACGAGGGTTTTCAACGACCCCCGAGGGGGTCTAGCTGATGTTAGTGTGTCAGAAATACATGTTTGATCGTTATTATTTCATAGTCATTTTTTCACTTGGATAATTTAGAAAAAACGCTTCGAAAAGTTAATTTTTGTAGTACTATAATGGCGCGCAAAAGCATGAAGGTTCGTAGGTTTTGAAAACACTTGTTCCAGAGCAAAGACTTACGTCATCCTAACATCATTAAATTACGTTCATTTCTATGCACGTTACTTTTGATGACGTCAATTTTTGTGACGGCGTAGAATGGGTATATGTAAAGTACAAAAGCCGTGCATCAACAGCACGTGAATTGCCTGATTAATACATGTTTTTTTTTGCGGGTTAAAACATGGCTGTTGATAGCGTGCGAGACGGCTTATTATGCAATAATAGTGGTTTATCGATTTTATTGCATAGTGTTATTTCACTCCCAGACGCGCGACGTCATATGATAAAGCAAGCTATTGTATGGTTTTACGTCTCATTCTAACACACCTCGCCTATAGAGCCAACGGTAACACACTGTGATATATCGGACAATAATTCACTGCAAAAGTGTGTGATAGCTGACGTCACTGGAAAATGACGTCATTCATTGCATTAGACGGTGTAACGTCGTTTTGACGCTTGAAAGACGTTACAATTACATGTAAACGTATGCGACGTGGTCTAAATATTGGCGGGAGTTCTTCAGTGCAATGGCGGAAAGTTGGAAGAAGCTGAAGACTTCGAATGTGTTTTCGTCGTTTATTGTGTGTTAGAATCGAAATAGATCAGCTCCATTGCGTGAATTGTTGAGTAATAATTCACTGTTTGTCGGTCAGTTGTGCGAAGATAAATCACTCGCGCTGCGCGCTCGTGATTTGATCTTCTTTACAACTGACCTCCAAACAGTGAATTATTACTCAACAATTCACTGCTGGAGCTGATCTATTTCTTAATTAAAGCTCATAGATTATCGTCTCCTCGTTCAGACGCACAAACCTTACAATAACTCTTCATTTTTCAAATTGAATTTTGTTTATTTTAGATAACCCAGATGGAGCCCACAAGTCGTAATGGAAACCCGAGCATCTTATCAGAGAAGAGCATATTAACAAGAGTTATTCGTTGTGTTGATCCATTGTTGGAAGGTTATGGACATCGTGTGGATTTAGCCCTCAAGAAACTGGATCCTAGGTGGCAGTATCTGGGAGAAATTCTCCTCCGAGTTCCCATGCTCCTACTTATGCATCAATGGTGCCTTTTATCTCCGACCTCCAGCTACTGGTTTATAGAAATATTCCTCTTCATCTTAAAATACTTAGGTAATATCACATCGCATGGAGAGATGAAAAATAAGTGAGCATGACCATGAAAATACCACAATCACACACTGCAGACCAACCCATGACATCATGTGGAAAGAGAAACAGAACTCTAACATCCACAAGACAGCAATAAGACAATTAAAGTAAAGCATTCACAGGACTTAAGTGAAGAGAACGTAACAGAATCTTTTTTATTTCTCAACCAAAACATATGTTGTGGGTACTCAGAAGAACCGTCTCATTGAGACGGTTCTTTTGAGAATCCAAAACATATGCTAAAGATTATGGGTAAGAGAATATTGACAATTTTACGCAGATTTTTTTTGTTTATCTACACCTGTGATTCAGCTATGTCTCTTCCTTAGCTTAGAGATTGCAAATCCAGAACAAAACAAGGACCAAACACAAAGCCCCACAAAAACAGAGCAATACTAAATAATGATACAACAACAACCACAACAGCAGCAGCAGCAGCAGCAACAACAACAACAACAACAACAACAAAAACAACAACGATATATCATCGATACCAGTGTAAATCAATCGGAAATTTTCGGCTCAACTAGAGAATCAAGCCTCGGAAGTACGTAAGGCGTAGTTTATAGCAATGTTTATTGTGGATTTGTTTCGCTGCAATCACATTTGTTAATGTGTTGTCATGGTTTCTGTGACGTCAGCGTCACGTTAAAAAAGTAGACCCTCGAGGTACATCCGAGGTCTAATACCACGGAATTGGCCGAGGCAGTTCCGATTGCAATATAACTCTGACAGCCAATGGAGCAAACAAGAGGCTTGTTTTGCACGTGCGACTCAGGCGTGGCTCGCTGTCAATCACAACACCAGTGTCATTTCTGGCGAATGAATTTGATGTTCGTAGCGTTTTGCACGAGCAAGTGAGCTTGGCAGCTGTCAATCAAATTTATGTCTTTCATGAGGCCATGTACGGTTGAAAAGTCTAAAGATTCATTAAAGGCTTGCTTTGAAAATGTAAAAGTGTGAGTATGATCTGGAAATACCACAATCACACACTTGAGCAAGTCACATTTATCCTAGCTTAGTACTGGTTCAACCCAGGAAGACCCGACCCTGTTTAACTGAAGGATTGTTGATGGGACGTAAAGAATATCAAACAAACAAAACACAAGAGTTGGATCATGGGCATCTATGGGACTGTCAATGGAGTGGTTAGCGTAAAAAGCTGTAGCCCACTGTATTTTCGATTACAACTGGAAATTTCGTTGAATTTGAAGAAAACAATCGAAAGTTATCGTATGCCGAAGGGGAAGGGTCAATGCATTGAACACTATGGAAATTATTATAGTAATGCTTATCAAATTTTGAGTAGGTCAGAATGCTCGTATAATAGAGGCATTTCATGTATGCGAAAAGTACATGTACTAGTCTATCATAGGTGTATCGAGGGAGGGGGGCAGGGGGTCTGGATCCCCCAGAAAGAAACGTTACTATATGTTTCCTTGAAAATACTGGAAGGGACCTCCCACCGCGAAGCCATTGGACCCCTCAGGACCAATTCCTTCTCGAGGGAAGTCCTCACTGCCCTCTGTGAGAAACGTTGATGACAGGACCCCCTGGTAGAATTTTCTGAATCCGCGCATGTGTAAGTTGGGTATTGGACCTAACATTCACGAGCCTGGACTGGTTGATTATCGATAGTAAATAGAGAATACAAGGTGAGTGTCTTTCGATTTCCAGTTTACCAGGCAAGGCTTTGCGAGTGCTTATTGACATCGCGAGGCTTGCCGAGCTATTCAACAAGCGTTCTCAAAGACGAGCCTGGTAAACTTGATATCAAAAGACGCGAACCTGGTATTCTATGTATCAGCTTGCCAAGTTATTCAATTCTTCAAACCAGCGAATATGACGCAATTATCGATGATTGTGTCTATTCAGCGTCATTGGCGACGTCATCCCAAAAGTCCAACGTCATCATGACCTGATAAAGGCACATGCCGTGAGATAGACAACGTTTATCAGACCAACATGTAACAATGCAATATGCTAATATAAGCGGTAACGGATAAAACCATATTTTGGAAACCTAAACTTTGAGCAAGAGAATAACAACCGTCCAAACAGACATTTCACGTTGATAAGATTATAAGAATCTTTCATGAGTGTGAGGGTAGGATAGAAAAATATGTCCCGAGGATCACCGTTTGGCATCACGAGGCTTGCCGAGTGATGACAAAGGGTGATACCGAGGGACGGATATTTCTAACCTACCCCACACGAATAATGTTTTTTCTAATTTTAAAAATGCTCCCATAAGTCCCTGAATACGCAAAGGTGCAATTTACCATGATGACGTCATTTTAACATAACAATGACGTCACTTGACGACCAGGTGCGTGAGTTCCAATACAACCGATGTATGAAGCCCACACGTGACAGCCTTGGTAACATGGGTCAGATAAAGAACTTTCTATCCCAGGGTAAAATCTCAGATATCCTTATCCAGTGTGCAAGAAAATTAGGACCTAGCCTTCATCTACATCTCTGTGTCATGTATGTTAGCAGCAAAGACTTTGATTAGCCTGTGCATGTACATGTGCACATACTAGTCTGAGCCTTCGCTGCCCACTGATCATGAAGCGACTGTACCGAAATCACGTGCAATGACAAATTGTTTTATTTTCAGGTGCATTCGTATTATATGCTATGTGGTCTTTTCCTGCCAAGGTCTTCATACCACTGTATACAGCTATGCTAACGGCTATACTCTTTGGATGGCTTTTAGAGCTGAATTACTGGCTTTATCAAAACGAGGCTGATGGCATGTGCTCCTTTTGGTTTGACGAGAGTGACGTGACATGGTGGGGCATTTCTCTTTTCAGTATCGTTTTTCAAATACTTTATTTGTTTTATCTTGATAAAAAACTTGGGTATAACAACAATTGGACAGTGGCTGGATTGAGCAGTTTAACTCTCACGTTACTTTCTCAGTTGGTGTGCATGAGTAATGTATATCTCAGTGTGTCTGCTCCTATGTTTTACTGGCTGTCAAAACTACTCTTCATTGGAACGCTTTATTCTCAAGTGGGTCTGTATTATCAGACTTCGGGAGCATCTTATTTGCAACTTGCAAAAGAAGATTTGAAGCAACTCATGCCTGGCAAAAGGTTCTTCAGGGATTTATTTGTCATGTTTATAATAGTGCATTATTCCATGGCCGTTCTTGTGGATATTCTCTCATTGAATCCAGTTGTCTCTTTGTCTTATATCACAAATTTTGTGGGCGACTGGTGTACCAGTCTAATTATTGTTGTAGGGCTTTCTGAGGGTTTTGCATTTTTGTCAAACGTCCTAATCTCTATCAGCAGATTCATAGTAACTGGAGAGAAAGCATTCGCTGCAGCAGTATATGACGTAGATATTGGTGGGCGTATTAGCATAGTAATGTTACTCTTTTATCTTGAGGCTGACACATCTTCAACTGAGGATACTACTAGACAACAATGCCTAAAGTATGTGATGTTGTTAACATTTTACTTAATTCTAACGCAAGTTTGGGATATGACTCAAGAGCAGTGTTTTAAAGTTCTTAACAGTAGAGAGACCCACAAACCTCTTGCTTGTTTAAGAGTCTCCATCTTCGCAGCCATTGTAACTATCATCCCGACACTATTAACTGTGAATCTGGCTGCATACATTCAAGTCAATGTCTGGTTGTTATTGATTGCTACTGGAAATGCTGTTCTTCTGTGGCGAGCTTTCGGTACACTCGTTGAAGTATTTATAACTGTGTGTGCACAAAATTCTACAGAGCGTGATATTGAAAGAAGAGACGATACTTTATACTATGTACGCCTTGTCAAAAATTTAGTGATAGCAGTAGCGTCTCTGATGCCTGGATACTGTCGTTTGCTCTTTCCCTTCTTTCCTGGAAGGTTCTACGTTAGAATTTGTATTGTTATTTGTGAAGCCATAACAATGTTTAAGTTGATCATATATAAGGAATGGATTGGATACTTCTCTCGGAGAAAACTTATGAATGTACTAGATACATTTCCAGTAGCCACTACTGAACAACTTCAGGAGTTAAATGATGTTTGTGCCATTTGCCTTGACATTATAAATGAAGGCAGGGTTATAAAATGCTCACATATTTACCACAGGGCATGTCTCAGACAGTTGTTTCAGACAAAAAATACGTGTCCAAAATGTAATGATGTGGTGTTTTAATCCTTATATAACTACCGTTAATTTACAAAAATAGCGTTTCGAAGAACGAAATCAGTTAAAGGCCAAGGGTGTGCTATTAGGTAGGTCTGCATCCGGCCTCTGGCATGCGTTGTCTGTATTCATTGTTTTAAAAAATTAAAAACGACATCTCCTCCTGAGTCATTAGCCCAAATTTGAAATAATTTCACACGCATATTTCCAAAATGCTCTCTACCAAAATAGCATACCCTTTAATAATCTTAAAATGGTATTTGCTAGTTCAAAGCACTTTGAGAGTTATGTTGTTATGCTATATGTGGAAAGTTATAGTCTGCCAATATTGACCTTAGACTGATTAATTTTCGCCAAAATCTTCGTGATATTCGTGCGTTTTCTTGGAGTACTCCGACCTAAGATAATGAAGATAATGTCAAATGATTAAAGCAAGTGGTCTTATAGCCTAGTGGTAAGTTGACAACTTACAGATCAATCATACCTGGATCGAAACTTGGAAGGAATCTTTTTTTTATATAGTTGTCAAATTGCATTCTTTTTTAAAGTTAATATTGTTCTTAGATTATACGTCATCTTGTGATGAGCTTTACATTAGCCGCTATTGTATTCATTATTCCCTAAGTCCCTTCTCTTTTCTTCTTGCAAATAGGTTGGACCCAGTTCAGTATCAAGAGAACGTTAGTTCTGATTTGGATACAGACCAGTTGGCACTCTGATAGTATTCCTGAAATAATTTTTGAAAAAGCTAATTTTGAAAAAAAGGTCAGAAGGTGATAACAAAAGTCTCACATTCTATTCAGCGTGCAAAGAGTTAAATACATGTACGCTTATTGAAATATATTCGCGGTGCTACGTGTGTATTTGTTGCATAAACACATGCCAGATCAAATAAATATATCCAGTTTTGCACAAAATCAAGAATAAAGACTAACAAACTAGCAAATTGAAACAAAAAATGAAAAAAAAAATCTTAAATGATACTTGACTCGTACCCATATCTTTTGAATGATAAGGACACCGACTATCCACTGGGCTAGGCTATTGGGGAATTGTGATTTTTTTTTATCAGATTAGTAATTGTACAACAATCTTAATCACACTATTTACGAAGATTCCCGAAGACCTAGTGAAAGGTCATTGAATTTTCATATGTCTAGGGTCAATTTTGACAAATAATACAGGTTACACTTATTATTTATTTATTTATTTATTTATTTATTTATTTATTTATTTATTTATTTATTTATTTATGTCCTTCCTCTTTCCTTTCCCCATTTTGTATTTGGTTTGTCTCTTACCCTTATCCAAATTTGCATAAATCCTTTTACAACGTCTAGAATTGCTTTCATACATCATCTTGTCAATAAATAAGTTGTTATCATATTTTGTTAATTGAATATCAATTGCATGTGATGATATATAATTATGAGGCTTTAATTATGTTATTATGTTTGTGATGTGTAAATGCTTTTCTGAATAAAGATAATCATGACAAACACTTGCACTAGCAGTTTCATTTTATTGAACAAAATGTCCAATACACCTATCTATATCACTGGGTGGGAGCGAAAGTACATGTTACCCTTTGTGTTGATCTGTATAGTGGACAAATCCTTGTGTTTTCTATGGCCTTGATGACGGTGTGTGTTTTGTCATCTGTGTAATAAGGTTTTGGACATAAACATTTATGTAAGCATGTTTTATTTATTCTTGTTTTCCTTATTGAAAAACTTAAGGTACGAAAAGATATCGTTTTCTATGGTATAAATTTTTTTTTTGACCGCAAATCACTATTGCTTGCGAGAATTACACATCACCTGTGAACAGAAAATCGACCGATTCAGCGCTTTGATTGAAACAAAATATCGGTCAATGCCTTTTTAAGATAGAGTAACGATCTATGATGACATTCACTTAAGATAAGTGTCGTTAGAAATGCGTATGAAAGCACACGAGGAGCATGAGTGACCATTCCCAAAATTTTCAGACTGCATGGCATGTCGCAGAACTAGTGTATAGTTTGTGTTATGACACTTCCATTTGTCTGTATCGTGTGACGATTTTAATATGCAGTAGTTTTTAAGTTTAATTGAAAAATATTTTGCTTTGCAACAAAATAATATGCTGAAGAATGTAAAGCGAAGCTACGTAAACCGTTTACCTCAATGAGAGATGCCTTTAAGACTTTTTCAATCAGGGCAGACACAGATCAGCAGCTCTTGTCAGAGCTGCCTGATCAGGGTTTACTCTGTTCGATAATAGAAAAAAATTACAGTACAGTGGATATGAAAAGAGATTTATTTATCTATAAAATTTTATTATTGCCACAACTTTGGAAAAGTTGAGGGGGCATATTGAAATATGCTTGTCTGTACGTCAGTTGGTTCAAAATTTAAGATAGGGTATTGAAATTTTATAGATGGATTTCTCATCACAATATAAGTGACCCGTTATTTGTTAAGTCTGGATTATCTCCCTTTGTGGATTAATGTCCTTTTTAGGGGCCATTATGAAATTTTGTAATTAAGATATCTCAAAAACGATTACAGTTAGGAGCTCCAAATTACCTGGTGAAAATTAAAAAAAAAGTCAGTTATTGCCCTTTGCAAATTTGAACATAGAAAACTTGATATCTCAAATACTCTCACAGCTAGGAGCTTTTAACAAACTTGAATAGCTGATTGAGGATAATGAGTAGATAACCTAGTGAAGATTTAAAAAAAATGTTATTTTATTTTTTCGATTATTGCCCTTTGCATTTTTCGAGTCATTTCCCTTTGCAAAGTTGGACATAAATAAAGATATCTTGAAACTTTAAAAGCTAGTAGCCTCGTGTATAGACCAGGGTGTAATGGTTTCAGAGCTGGTCTATGATAGCACTAAAATGATCTCTTAAGACACACATTGTTTTCTCCCCAAATTCAAGTTTTATACGAGTGTAACTCAAAAATAAATAACTCCTTATAATCGGGCTCTTACTTTGTAGCATCAAATTTGAACACCCAAAATGCAATTAAAATATCTTTTGACAGTACGAGGGGCGTTCAATATGTAATGAAAACGGCCCAGTATATCCCAAAGTTTTATATTTAGACACTTCGTAATTACTTTCTTTAAAAGGTCTGTTTCTTGGCTAAATACATGTAAAATTGCAGTTGTCCAGCTCATTATCTTATTTACACAAGCCACTTTCAAGATGGGTAGTGAAGTACACTGCGATATGAAATAAAACAATGTTTTCAAAAGCAGATAACTACATGAACGAGGGATGTTTCCAGTTTGCTTCTACGTGTAGTAAATATCCATATATTGGAGATTTATACCTGCAAACATTTTTGATATTGTTTTATATTCTATGAAAGTCTGAGGCCATCATTTTGGTTAAAATCCTCCTTGATGCTACATTTTCTGGCATTCCATTGACACAGGGTCGCTTTTGCATGAACGAATACACAGCGGAAATTCATACGAAAATCATTTGTAACATTTTTCTGGTCGCTTCGATGTTCATTTGCAAGTAATACAGCCGATTTTGAAATCTCCAGATTTAATCTCACTCATAAAGTACCCCCATATACGTCATTTGAAATAAAAAAAAATCACTTAAAAGAATGCCATCATTTGCTTACACTGAAATGGATCAGACAAAATTCCTCATTTCATCGATGTTTGCATTGGGATGCATTATTTGGACATTTTTACACGTATTTACATGTACATAATCTAGCTGGCTAATTTCAGACAATAAAATCATAGGAAACGAAAATGCTTTACCACTCAGATAAAATACCCCTAGATATTGGTTTCGGTTTAGCTGGTCGGCTGCCTATGCACTGTGTGTATTGAAACTTCGATACAATCAAAATTGTCCTTTCCTGGTACAAAGCCACATTTCCGATTTTCAAGAACCGTGCGTATTCTATTATTACGTCCGCTGCTTTAAACGACGTCAACGTAAGAGGGGGTAACGTAATGAAACCGTTTGCACGAAAATTCGGTACCGGTCAAAAGTTTGTATCGTTATAGCAGACAAAGGGGAAATGAGCCAGAAAACTTTGGATAAGTGATTCATGCATGTCAAATGTTTGTTTTAGAAAATACAGCATGCCTTTCTACCTTTGATAAAATGAGTCTTTACAATTCGGAGGAAAATATATGCAGTGTATATTAGTGTGCTTTTTAGAAAGTCTGTAACTTATTTAATTTGGAAAGATAAAATAATGTGTCATGCACCATTATAACAGCGACGCTTTGATCTTTCGTTTGGCATATGACATTAAATTCTAACGCGCGTTTGTGGATGAAGTTATGATTGGGTTTTCATTACATATTGAACCCCCCTCGTAATTATATAAAATTATATAATTTGTGCAACCTACTAGTGCACATACACCAAAGTCAATCAAGTGATTCATTGTTGATACACTCGATAGCTTCAATTCTTAAAGTATTTTCACAATGCGCCGTATACATGACTTTATAGATTCCCACCACAGCTTTCTTTGCTGCTCTCCTTATTATCCCACAATTCGAAATAGAGTTTTGATAAGCAAATTTGATTTGCTAAAAATATGATCAACTTTTTTAGAAGTTAAAACTTGATACAAAACATCTGCAAAAACAAGCCATATTTTTACTCGCTATAATTAGATATGTCGTGCATACAGGAGCAGAAATAAATCATACCTCAAACAAAGCACAAGTTTATTACAAACACTAAAACAAGAATAGGGTTTGTAAATAATTATGACAAAAATCGCTATCTAAAATTTTTTGGAAAGCAGCTGTATACATGATGATTATATAAGATACAATGGCTTCTTGGAGTAAAGGGCTTTTAGACTTTCCCGTCTAGATGGAGACATTTCTGAATCGTATTTCTTAGTTATGATCAGGATTATCAAACTGTGCTTCCAGCCTGGTCATTTGAAGCATCCTAATCCCGAGCCTGCCATACAAGGGTAAAGTAGAAGTATAAATCTGTACCCAAAGACACCCCAGGGGGTACTCTCAATTTTTCTTCATACAAAGGCTTGGACCCAGCATCTACTGTTTACCCCCCCCCCCCCCCCCCAAAAAAAAAAAAGTAAAAAGGAATATCAGAATATCAGGCATACCCAAAAATATTTGAAATTTTGCGGCCCAAAAATATTCCCATTCTGTATATTGACCTAAAAAAGCCCTTAAATGTATATGACCCCCCCCCCCCCCAAAAAAAAAAAGGAAAAAAATCTGATTCCGTAATGACCCCCCCCCCCCCCCCCCCCCCCCAGGAAAAAAAAAATAATAAAAAATCCACAAACCTTCATACTCCCAAAAGTATTACTTTTCTGAAATTTTGAACCAAAATAATGCTCCGAACCTTAATATATATGAACATATCGGAGTACCACCCCACCCCCGGATAGTCACTGCCTAGGAAACCTACACGACTGGAAGAGTGTCACTTTGTACTATTAGTATTCAACAAACAATGTGTTCATCTGCCAAGTGTTCTCACTTGAGAAAAAGAACTTCAAACATATTCAAATGTTATCCTACAAAAAACATCGAAACCCCTTTATAAAATTATCATAACATACTATACAGCATGCCTGCAACACGACGTCCAGTGCTGATAGTCAGTTTGCCAGTGCGCGATTCAGAACAATTTTTGACCCCTCTATGATTTCCATTGCAATTAATTGCACTTACATAGCACGGCATTTAGAAATATTAATATAATCTGAAACAAAATACATCATGAAATACTCATAATGCAACATCAGTCATTTCTAATAACGTTTTTGGCAAATATTTATGAAAAAAGTACCGATGTTGCTTTTAAAATCGAAAGTAGAATGATGATTTTCTAAGAATAAACGTGTAAATAACTGAATTCACGGCATAAAACAGAAAAAACGGAGTTATACATCGAAAAGACCTTTACATATGCTTCTTGTACTACTGGTATGAAGCTGAAATTCTCAAGGTAAATAATATTATATCACAAAAATAAACACTCTGAAACTTACCGGACCTGCTTCACACAAGGATTTGTCCACTATACAGATCAACAGAATGGGTCACGTGTACTTTTCGCTCCCACCCAGTGTATATAGAAAGTTCTTTAAATGGAACATTACGATTGATGACATTGTAACCTCGTAAATAACACGAACAGGACTTTGGGTTCCAAAACATTCGCAAAATGATGATCCTAGGTTGATCGTGGACTCTTGTACAGTGAGGTCATCTTTGAAAATAAGGGTGCAAAGATCAGGAATCGATACAATCAAGTACCACACCTGACCCAGGATACCGATCCTCAATATTTTTGTATGAGATGATTCTTTGAAAAAGGTTTATAACCGTGAACGCTTAAGCTGTTAGAGGTACACATGTATACGACCAAAGGGATGCTTATTACAAGAAATAACAACAGTAAAAGCAGTTCAGAGAAGACTCCATTCAAAATGAGCCAGTGCATGAGATTTCCAACAATATGGTATGTGAGACCAGCAAAGCCTCAGATCAGCCTGCGCATACGCGCAGTCTGATCAGAGCCGTTGCTAGTCGCTTGAGTATTCTATGATTGTTAAGCTACTGACTGAACACCATTTGGAGTTTCTAAGCTTAAAGGGAGGCTGCACAGGCTCGTCTGAGTCTACACATGTCAAAATGCCACATTGTTCGAAATCACATGTCACGGCTCAAATATGCATATCAATATGCAAGTATTTCAGTTACTAGTTGGTTTATTCCTAGCTTACATGGAATTATCTTTATTGGGCATATTTAAAGCTTTGCTACTTAAACCTCAATTTGAAGTTCCTGTGACTGTAAGGAAGTAGTCAAAGATCAGGAATCAATACAATCAAGTACCACATCTAACCCAGGACATAGAAAGCGCAGTGGCTCATTGGTAGAGTGTTTGACTCGAGACCTCACCGGTGTCACTGCACGGTGTCCTTGAGCAAGACACATTAATCCTTGCTTAGTACTGGTTCAACTTGGGAAGACCTGCCCTGACATAGCTGAAAAAAATGTTGACTGGGATGTAAAGAACAAATAAAACAAACAAAAATATCCAAGGATACCATATGGGAAAGCGACAACAACACAAGAAAACATCAAATACAAGAGAGTTTTCAAAGCAGGTGACCACAAGGCTGCAAGGAACAGACAAGGCAGTATGACAGACAAACACAAAACACAAATAACAAATATGATCCACAAAAGAAGCACTCCCTTGGAACGGTCAGTAGGAAAAATACTTGATGGTTTAAACATGTTTGATGGTACCTACCTCATCTTTATTTCTTATGTTGATCAAGACAAAAAGATGTTTGGTTCACATGAAATACTCCTGACTTATCGATGTACATCTCTAAGTACATACAAATCAAGATAAAAAGGAGACAACACAAATATAAGGACTCAACAGTACATACAACTGAATACTGAAGCGAAAAAAAAATCCAACCTGACGGCGTTAAATTATACACTCTTGCGGAGTAGGCCACTGAACTGCCTGAAATCTCAGGGAAGCTTTCTTGAGAAGGTACCGTTATACAAATATTAGATTATGTAAACCAATCCACAAGAAAGCCATCAGATAGATCTTTATCAACTAGTTTTTACACCTCTCGCCCGCTTATATTCTTAGGAAGATATCGCAAATAGTATGGGCCCAGATGATGGCCAGATCAACTTTTTCCTAGGGGCAGTCTGATCAGGGCCCACGTTGTTTTTTTTCCATGAAATTGCAAAAACCTTAGTAATTCTTGCACACTGGGTAATTTCTCAAGATCTTTATACCCCGCCACTTTAAAAAGTACTGGGTATTATGTTATACCCTCCATTCAAAAAATTGCCTTCGAGTGTCCGTCCATCTGTCTGTCCGTCTGTCTGTACGTCCGTCCATAAGCGCATCGTTTTGACTCTGCTGGGAGCATTTTTAAACCAATTTTCTTCAAACTTGCTATGAGTGTTGATATTGGGAAGGCATGTCCTGGGATTGCAGATGGGTATATTATGGCAAATAAGAACAGAGTTACGGCCCTTGATAGACGTTAGAAATTGTTTTTCACTCTCTATCTTTGGCATTCCTTTACCGATTTTCTTCAAACTTGGCATGAGAGTCAATATTGTGAAGGAGTCTTCTGGGATTGCAGACAGGTAAATTTTGACAAATAAGTACATAGTTATAGCCCTTGATTGACGTTAGAAATTTGTTTACACTCTCTATCTTGGCATTTCTTCACTGATTTTCTTCAAACTTTGCATGAAAAGGTCGTTTCAAAATGATTTTTTTTTTGCATTGAAAATATCCCAGTTACGCAAAATGATAATAAAAAAGTGGTTTTATTTCCCTAAAATTAAAAGCAAATGAGTGCGACTGCAGGCTAAAACAGAGAGACAGACAGAAACACACATGCATGCACGCACGGACGGAGACAGTCTCCTCAGAGTGAAACTATTCAAAACCACGGTCACAGTATTTTATATTTTATAAGCTATAACTTATACTTTTATTTTTTAAAAAAAGAACATTATCTGCCCTTATTACTTTCCATAATATGTTAAAGCGATGGAAAAAAACTTCGGGCCAACACATTGAAGCAGGCACTAGGCTACTTGTCACTTGAGCAGCATTTATATTTGCGCAGTGTCACCTTATTAAACCACAATAATCCTCAACTCATTTATACCTGTGGAAATGCCCACTTTAATCAATTGGGTGAATCCATTCTGAATTCAAGGGTTGTTGGGTAGTAAGTTTCAATTTCAATTTCATTCATACCTTAAAAGTAAATTCTGTAAAACCAGTGCCAGACCTGATCTGCACTGTTAACAAGTCTTTTGTTTCTTTCTAATTAGAGCAGTGCAATGAATCTTATTCAAAGTCTGCGTCTATGTGCATTGCCAACTGCAGTATCATGGTGCTGGAAACGTTAAGAGAATACTGGAGCTGTTTTGTCTGCAGACACGGTAAGATATTAAGATAAATTTAAACGCCAAAAGTCAATGTGAAAAAACAACACCATACAATCGAGTTTAGAAATGCCTACTCGGGGTAGTAACATTAAATTGACATTGATTAGACACCATGTGAATGTAGGCTTTCCTAGGAAACATACAAAGATGTAGTTTCAGCTGACTTATTCAGCCAGATAAAAATGTTTTATCTGAGAATTCGATCATAAACAAATAGCAGTTAGTACACTCCAATGTTGTGATTTTAACAGCTTCTGAAATATCTCCAGCTGTGAGGAAAACCAACTGAAATCCTCTATGAACTGGAGAAAATTGATAGAGTGTATAGACAAGTTGTAGGGATTCCTATGGGCACTAATTGTGATCTCCTGGTTGCAGATTTATTCTTGTTTGATTGTGAGAGGGACTTTATGGTGTTTTTTTCTGATGATAAGCAGGCAGATAGTATTGGCGCTTTTATCACTACATCCAGATATTTGGATATTATTTTAAATATAAATAATATTTGTTTTGACAATATTGTAAATCAAATATACCCTTCAGAGCTCCAACTTAATAAAACTAATACCTCTGATATCGATTAAGTGTTTTTGGACTTGCATTTGTCCATTTCTAATGATATTGTTTCTACCAAAATTTACGATAAACGTGACGATTTTGATTTTGAAATTGTCAATTTCTCTTTTTTAGATAGTGATATTCATCACTCTACATCCTATGAAGTTTATATTTCTCAGCTTATCCTATTAGCTAGAGCATCTAGCCATGTTAATGACCAATACTCACAATAAACTGTTAACTCATATATTCTTAAACAAGGCTATCGGTATTATAAACTTTGCTAATACTATGATTTGATATCTTAATTCCATGTCGGACTTAAATCACTCTTTCGCTAGGAAATTTCGTAAACCAGAGCTTTATTACGACATAGTATATAAATTAAAGAATATTTTTGGCACTAATAATTTTCAGCGCATAATTTTTCATTATAAAAAAATTGTTTATAACATTAATGTATTGCAGCAGACTGCATTCTTGGTGGTCAACCCAGTCACGGTTGGCAACTTTGCTTTCTGCCTTTAATTGCATGCGGCCGGCGGGTTGGACCTCAGACTCAATGATGGTTCTGACTTAAAAAAGTAGGTGAGTATGATCAGGAAATACCACAATCTTTTCCTCTTCAAGATGATTGCAAAACTAGAATGGACACAAAGTAATGCATAACAAAACAAATACAAACACAGAACTCCCACAAACAATGGGAAGTGCATTAAACAATATATCAACAAAAAAAGAACCACCTCCTTAGAACGGACAGCGGCCTAAGCCACCGGGGGGCTTAAATGCATATTACTAGCGCTAACTCTTCACCCTAGATTCTGTTGTTGTTAAAACACAAAATTGTTAGCTTGCATGAAAGCTTCCTAGCTAATGCAATGTATCATCAAAGAGAAACAATCATTCAAATTAACACATTATGATGATATAAAGAAAATAGCTCATGACACACAGATAGTCGGAGCTAAAGAAAACATCAAGTTGAGATACGGTGGGCCCAGCCAAGGACAAGCATCAAGTACTAACAAAGACTTATTTTTCTTGCACACCGGATAAGGATATCTGAGTTTTACCCTGGGATAGAAAATTTTATCTTAACCATGCTATCTTACCCAGGCTGTCACGTGAGGGCTACATACATTGGTCGTATTGGACTCACGCACATGATCGTCAAGTGACGTCATTGCTATGTGAAAGTGACGTCATCATGTGAAATCTCATCTAAGCGTATTCAGGGACTTCTGGAAGCTATTTAAAAAACAGTGGCGAGCAAGAAAACGAATCCATTATTCGTGTGAGGGTAGAATAGAAAAAAAATCCGTCACTCAGGATCACTGTTTGTCATCATTCCGTAAGCCTTGTGATGCCAAACGGTGATCTTCGGGACGGATTTTTCTATCTTACCCTCACACTCATGATAGATTCTTAGGCCCACCTGAGATTAAATGATGGATTGTTTAGCCCTGGTATTCAGTTATATGTACTGTTGAGTCCTTATCTTTGTTTATCTCCTTTTTATATCTTGATTTATATGTACTAGTAGATTATTCATAGATAAATTAGGGATCTTTCATGCAACCCAAACATCTATATGTCTTGATCCGCATAAGAATTAAGGATTAGGTTTGTATCATGAAACTAGTTTATGGTTGAGCAAAAATGAGCGAAAATCGACCGATAACCCCTCCCCATCAGTAAAATGGAAAATGATTGTATGAATGATATGACAAGATATTGAAGTTTCCTGGATCACCGGAATTACTTTTTCAAAGAGGGGCAGTGGTGTTAAAATTTGGCAAAAACTTCATTTTGAGAACTGAAAATGCAAATTTCTGAAATCCATTTGCAGCAACAGATACATGACACCAGTAAAGAAAGACTGAAAAATGATTATTGAGTCTTATATAATCCCACTCTGATTTTATTATGATGTCAAAACCGAAATTGTAATGCCTTGACTTTTTGATGTTATTATCAGTGTTTTTTATATATATTTAAACACACATTTTTGCAATCTGACAAGTGAAGTTTTAACATTAAGAGTTGTTATTTAACTTGTTTCCAATTTGATTCTGCATTATTCAACCTGCATATGTTTTGTCATGTATTTTTAAAAAACACGCCAAAATATTTTCGTTTTTACCTCATAATCTGACATTTTGACATTAGGTGTCTTTTGGGAAATGCATGTATCACTATTACTTGTATATCAGGACATTGCCATATTACGAAAATGACGTACATATAATTAACATTTCAAATCGAAACAGCATTTATAATGTATTAAGATATTATATCAAGTAATGGCACAATAAAAAAGAGGGCCAAGTGACCCTGGATCGCTCACCTGAGTTTTGTTTTAAACGTCTTATCTATAGGTATCTATTGAAAACTGGCCACGCTCCTGGTGACCTAACAGGCGGGTCATGTTTGGTCCCAGGGCCATAATTGAAGCATATTTAAATAATGTCTACCAGGTAATGCTACTTACCAAATATCAGGGCTCTAGGACTAGTGGTTTTAGACAAGAAAAATGTTTATATATTTTCAATATGTGAGTCAATGTAAAAAAATGAGTATGTCCAAGAAATGCTACTTTCACACACTGCAGACCAACCCATGGCACCGTGAGGAAGAGTCAAAGAGCAACTTATTAACTCTGTGACCTCCAGGATGAGACCCTTTTGACCAAAGAAACACATTTTGAACAAACTTGGTAGAGTGCGTACCACTTGGTGATACTACGTACATATCAAATATCAAAACTTTAAACCTTTTGATATTTGACAAGAATATTTTAATAAGTTCTCTATATAAAGGTACATGTATATATAAATATGTGACCTCGGGATGGGGCCATTTTTGGCCCCAGTGCCATTTAATAAAACCTTAGTAAACGTCTACAAGGTGATGCTACATGCCAAATATAGTCTAAAGGCCTTGCGGTATCAGACCAAACTATTTAACTGTTCCATATATAAGCCTATTTAAAACATATGACCCTATGGTTGGGCCATTTTTGGCACAAGGGCTATAATTTGAACAAACTAAGTAGAGGTCTACTAGGTGATGCTACATAATAAATATCAATGCTCTACGCCTTGTGTGTCAGACAAGAAATGTATTTAATTTTTCTAACCTGTATATTGACATGTGACCTCGCAGGACGGGACCACTTTAAGTCTTGAACATAATTGCAAGAGGCGTACTAGATGATGCTACATACCAAATATCAAGGCCCTAGACCATGTCAGTTCAGACAAAAATATTTTGTCCATGTATAGAATGCAGGTTCTAGAACTGTGAGGGCAATAATTAGAAGAAACTTGGTAGAGGTCTACTAGGTTATGCTACATACCAAATATCAATACTCTAGGCATTGTGGTTTCAAACAAGAAGATATTAAAAATTTCATTTTGAAAATCTGTATTAGCCCATGTGACCTAGATATGCAACGGACTAAAAGTATTTTAACACATATTAGGGTCATATAAGACCCATTCCTGCAAAATTTGGTAAAAATCCAGCCAATAGTTTAGGAGATGTCCTTTGAAGCAATTTGTTGACGACGGACATCCGAACATTATAGTAGCTCACATTTAGTCTTTGGCTCAGGGGAGCTAAAACATAAGATACAAAGAACGAAGCACACTCAATGATAGAAAACACAACTGGATTGTGGTCAGTTGTATACTACATAGTATGAACATTTTTACCTTGATATTTGTCTCTAAGGTCAAGTTTTAAAATAGTCCAAAACCTTTTCTATCCTCTCAAAACCATAGACTGCCAGTGTCCAAAAATATTTACATCTTCCAAACAGCACGAGTTACATTCAATATAGACAGAGTTTAATATCTCACCCCGCTAAATGGCTCCTGTAGTGGACTGATATGCTTTCGTGCGCTTCTGTTTATTTATGCCTTGTGGTCAACTACTTGGAAAGGACTGACCTCTTGGCTGTCGTTTGTGAAGTCTAATTGTGAAGTTGTCACTTTCCCATTGGTATCCTGGGTCAGGTGTGATGCTTGATTCAATCGATTCCTGATCTTTGCCCTCTTTCTAACTTAACCTCCTGCATAGGTTAACCAAGATAAATATCAATATTGACTTGACTTGACTTGATCCTGAGTTTATTTTTCTACTGCTGCGGGTGTCCCAGGTACTGGGGTAGGCAGCAGGTGGCTAGAGTGTCTAACACCCAATCTCCATGCCTCTCTGTTCAGTGGATCGATGCTGCCAAGGCTGCACATTTTTATGTCAGTCTTAACACAATCAGACCAGGTCTTTTAGGTCTCCCTCTTCTTCTGGCGCTAGGAATCGTCATACTTGTGGTGAAGTTTATGCATGAGGAGGAGCGTGCAACATGTCCATATCATCTCAAAGGTCTAGTGTGGAGAGCTGCTGTCACCTCCTGCACTTCTAACATTGCACAGAGTGTGTCCGCGGACACTTCGTCATCATCTCTGACTCCACATATCCAGCGGACCATTGATCTGTCGTTCCGGCGAAGCCGCTGCAAGTTTGGCGCAGTAGGTGCCCAGGTTTCACTACCATGTAATAGGGCAGAACGTACACAGGCGTTGAAGACCTTCCCGCGGTTCCTTAGGGACACATGCTTGGATGTCAGAATAGGAAGAAGCCTTTTAAACTTTACCTAGGCAGTACTACATCTGGTGACGATTGCAAGCTTGCATCCCCCGCAACACACAGCATGTCTCCAAGGTAGCAAAAGTTGGATTCCACGTCGAGTTGCGTTCCATCCACATCTACCTGTTTGACATTTCTATTGTCAATAGGTCGAGCCTGATCACAGCATCTTGGACAAACATAGTCTGGATCCTCAGCCAATCTTCCTCTAACACCACTGCACTTCTTGTGCACCCAATACATGCACTGCGAGCACTGGATAGAGTTCACACCAACACCACTCCGACAGACTGAACAGGGGAACGCTCCAGGGTCGCGAAGAAAGTCAAGCCCCGGTCCCAAGACCATGACCTTTGTCTTATATATAAGAAAATATCTGAACCCTTTAAGGGGCGTCTTTATTATCCCATGCAGGGAGTTCATAATCACCCTTTGGTCTACCTAGTATAACACCTAGGGAGAGTCATGAACATATTAGTGAGTAGTACAACTTTGAGAGTTTAAAATGTAGGTCTTCAAGTATTTTGACCTGGAACATTGACACAAAGGTCATATCAGAAGTCAGAAGCAATTATTGACATACACACAACATACACACCTTAGGCAATCAGTGTGCAAAATATGAACCACCGACAAAACATGTTAGAGATATTTATTTGCTTTACAAGACATACAACCGGAATTAAATTATTTTGACCTTCACTTTGGCTCAAATGTCATACTGGCAATTATTGGACGCGTTGGACTCTTGAACCAGCGGACCAGGGTCGATTCCTGGGTGGGCACCTATTATAAATTATCTTTTTCTTCTTCTTTTTTCAGCTGTATAATAATGAATTACTGCCTACAAGTAATATGAATTGATATAAATGACAAAAAGTACATTCCATAATGTTTTATATTGAATTATCCTCAATATATGTGGGGGTAGGGGTAAATTTTGCTCACCTGAAAGGAAATTAGTTTGGTGACCCCCACTTTTTAAGGTAATATGAATGTCTATGAAATAAAAACAAAACTTTGAAATTGTTAATGCCAGATTTTTTAATATACACTTTAATCTAAAAATCGTATTCCTATTTTAGGGGAATTACCGAATTCAGTATCTTGTCACGGCTTGGGAAAACAAATATATTTTCACTTTTCCTAAAAAGCTTGATATCGTGAGCAATAACTTAAAGGAAGTGTCTGCTGTCAACCGGTTTTCACTAGCAAAAAGTCTAAAGACAACCGGTTGTCACCAGCAAAAAGTCTGCTGACAACCAGCTGTATTTTCCAATACTACTGTATACTTAGCATGTTCTCATGGAAATCTACCTGAGTCTAGTGGCATTTTAAATACTGATATCGAAAGCTTGAATAAATTTTGAACAAGAAAATAATGAATTTGCAACTTGGTATTTTATTACAGAAAAATATTTATATAGTTTGCATTGCAGAGAAATAACAGAAAAAGATTTATTGCTTACAGTCTGTTTGCATATCAAGGTTCATTTATCTTATCAACTTTAATGATAGTCTAGCACAGCTCAAGGGAACAAATATACTATAAACCTATATATTATAATTGCATTGTTCACAATGGATGGACAATATCATTTTAGCATTATTGGTATAAACTCTTGAAGCACCAGAATCAAAGTGAATGCTAATTTTTTAAGAGGAAAAGTTTGCGCACACCAATCAGGTATCGGGAAGAGTAATCTGATACTAGATAAAGAGCAATCTGATCAGGAACTATTTGTAAACTTATCTTTGAAAAAGTAATCATTAATAACCAGATTTGATTAGTAAAAGTCCAATAAAATCAATTGGAAGTTTCCACTTACCACACTTGTCAAATTACTGGACAAGGAAAAGTTTCCACAAACAAATTAATCATGGATCAGCATGTCCCCTAAGGGGAGCTGAGTGAGTCTGACCAGGGGTTATGTGTTAACTTTTATGATAAATAAGCTGTAAGAGTCCAGATAATCAACTGGAAGATTCCATTTTATATGAGTTAAAAGATTAATATCTTTAATTATGATTAGTCAATTTACCAATAATTACCAAGCATTGTGATCATATATACAAATGTATATATGTTTTTGTATAAAAATCCCTATATACATACATATGTATAGAAAAACAATTTATCGCAGAGTATATCATTAAATGCCTGATATTGTTGAATAGGGTACACACTGTAATTGGAAAATATACTCCTGATTGTCAGCAGCCTTTTTGCTGGTGACAACCGGACATTTTGCTAGTGACAACCGGTTGTCACCAGACATTTTGCTGGTGACAACCGGTTGTCAGCAGACCAAAAAGTCTGGTGACAACAGGTTGTCAGCAGACCTCGCCTAACTTAAATTAATTAAAAAAGCTGGATGGCGATTACAACTATTTAAACTTAATATTAAGGACATGGGTCTTTTTTCAGAAAATTTGTAAAATGCTGAAAACTTCCATGTGAGATATGAAAAATCGAGCGTGGTGACATGTTTTTATTTCATAAATTGAGTCCATGCATAAAGCAAGCTGTATGTAAATAAATAAGATTTTAATGTGGGAAGTATTACCCGCAATTGCCCTTAAGCCACCAAATTATTAAAAGATGCACAATTAAAGATACACAGGCGCAGGAAATATTATATGGATACCAATGCTCTACAAGCCATATGACCAGAATTTAAATATTTGACCTTGACCTTTGACTCAAAGACCATACATGGAATCAAAAAAGAGTTCTTGGCATCTACACACCCCAGGCAAACAGTGTGTCAATTATGAATATCCTCCATAAAAATGTAAAAAGGTGTTGGCATTGCAATCTATGCAATCTGATTTTATGTATATTTTACCTTGACTCCTGACTTCAAGATCAGTTAATGTGTTATCATCTACACACCATAATCAATTGTACTAAATATTAACCAACCTCAACAAAAACGTCACGAGACGTAACATGGATTTTAACTACATTTGACATTGGCCTTTCACTCCAAGATCATGGCGATACATCCATCAAAAATGAAAGGGGGGTTTGCGTTATGAGCATTAAAACAGATTTTACGTATATTTAACCCTGATATTTGACGCCTAGGTCATATCG
The DNA here is from genome assembly GCA_964019695.1 of Loripinus fragilis. Classification (NCBI taxonomy): domain Eukaryota; kingdom Metazoa; phylum Mollusca; class Bivalvia; order Lucinida; family Lucinidae; genus Loripinus; species Loripinus fragilis. The sequence goes on from OZ026525.1 coordinate 83,212,776, forward strand.
GTGATCTGAAACCATTGTTTTCATCTACATATCAAAGAAAATCAATGAGTCAAATATGAACACCCTCGGTCAAAAATGAAAGATGAGTCCATTACACTATTCGTAAGACAGATTTTAAGTATATGTAACCTTGACCTTTTACTCAAGGTCGTATCGGGACACATTTGGTGTAATCTGCACACCATCGACAATAATTATGCCAAATATGAACACATTTAATAGAAATTGTAAGAGCTAGCGTTGACGTTATCAGCATACATTTGACCTTTGACTCTAATGTTATATTGGTAATTTGGAACCCTCGTTGTCATTTACTTACCAAAAGCAATCATTGTGCCAAATAAGAACGCTCTCAATAAAACATTGTAAGGGCAGTTGGCGTTACAAGCATATCACTGATTTTAAGTGTATTTGACCTTTACTTTAAGGTTATATTGGTTATTTGAAACCTTCGATGACATCTACTTACAATGCGCCAAAAGCAATAATTGTGCTAAATTTGAGCACTCTCCGTATAACAATGAAAAAAGGAGTCCGCGCCTACGGATTTTAGTAAGAGAGATTTTGATGATATTTGACCTTGACCATTGACTCCAAGGTCATATTGGTGATATAAACATTCACTGTCATTAACACAGTCACCATAAGTATAATCGTGCTAAACATGAACATCCTCTATCAAAAGAAAGAGCAGTTCGTGTTACAAGAAGTAACATCTTGGCCTTTGACACTAAGGTTCTGATTATGCCACATATGATCACAATCAATACAAATTGTAAGAGCAGTTGGCGTTACAAGTATCAAACGCAATCATTGTGCTAAATATGAAAAAAGGAGTAGATTGATTTTAAGCATATCTGACCTTAACCATTGGCTCTAAAGTCCTATGGATGATATAAACCTTCGTTGTCATCTACACACCACAAGCAATCATTGTGATAAATATGAAAACCGTCAACAATGACCCCAGGTTCATACCATTGTTTGGAAACCTTCGTGTTAATATTCATACCATAGTCAAACATTGTGACACATTTGAACACCCTTCGTTGTCATCTTCGTTATCATCTACACAACATAAGCATTATTTTTTTTTCTAAATATGAACAACCTCATTAAACGATGAAAGGTGAAACCACGCTTAGAGCAGTTAGAAAACTTTTAAGTATACTTGACCTTTTACTTAATGGGGATATCGGTGGTATGGAACTTTGTAGTAATATACACACGATACAATCAGTGTTCCAAATATGAACATCCTTGATAAAAAATAAAAAAGGAGTTCGCAATAAGAGCCATATTACAGACTTTTAGTATATTTGACTTTTGCCTCCGAAGTCATCGCAGTGATCTGAAACCTTCGCTGTCATCTACACACCTTGGGCAAACATTTTGCCAAATATGAACGCCCTCAGACAATTAATGAAATAGTTGCGAGCGGTTAGACAGAATTAAGAATATGTGACTTTGACCTTTAAATTCAAGGTCACATATGTGATCTGAAACATTTACCATAGGCAAACATTGAATCAAATATAAACAACCTCGATCATAACATGAAGGAGTTTGCGTCACAAGCAAAACTGATGGACGTAAAAACCCACGGACAGACGGTCGGGACCAATTACAATATATCCGATTTTTTTTTCTCCAAAATTGCATTAATAAGTATAATGAAAAAGTATGAAAGTACAAAAAAGGTTGGCCATTGTGGGGGTCGAACCCACGACATTCGCGTTAGCAGGCGCTCAAACGTTTTAAGACATATGCGGCTAATTTTTATGCGCATCATTCTCACGTCAGGAGACAGTTAAAGTTATCTGGGTCCTGTCTTTCGACCATTTACGGATTCGGATCAACACAGCTTTCAGAAATTCTTATGCCATACGATATCGATGTTCCCACATTTTCTTGACAAAATAAAGTAATCAAAGTTTGTCCGAAATATCTATTGTCCTTTTGTCAGAACTGATTGTCTAAGTACCAAAGACAGATAAATGTAACTTAGACGAAATCAAACGCTGTACACAATTCTCTGGTTACAAATACGAAATGTGGCCGAGTCTCTTCTACTTGTCCGGTTATTTAAAGCGACGCACGAACTGTCCTCGTGGCCTAGTGGTTAGCCTATCTGGCTAAGAAACCAGAGACTCTGGATCGATTCCCGGGTGCGCACCTATTTTCAGTGTGTGTGGGTTTTTTTCTTTCTTTTTTAGTATTTTTATGTTGAATTCCTTCAAATTAGTAAAATGGCATCATCAAAACGACCGAATGGTAATTCCCGAACTTTTTATTTTGATTATGCATGAAAACTATGGGGTAAGGTTAAATTTGGCCCTCCATAAAGAGAATTAGTTCGGTGACCCTAGAGTTTTATTCTTTTTTTCTGAAAGGTATTGTAATAGTCCATGAAAAATGAAAATTCTTAAGATTTTCAACATCAGATATTCTAATATCTGATTTATTCTAAAAACAAATTCCAATTTTTGACGAATTGCCGAAATATATCATGGAATATCTTGTCAAAACTAGGGATAACAAATAAACTAGCACATTTTCTAAAATGTTTGAGGTCATGGGCAATAATTTAAGTTAATAGAAAGAAGCTGGCTGAAGATTACAACAATTTAGCTCGATATTTAGGACTAGTGTTATTCTTTAATCTGTTTAGAAAATTGGTGAAATGAGGAAAACTTCCAGATGAGATTATGAACAAATGAGCACGGTGACATATCCTTTTTATTTTAAAAATGGATAGCCCACGCATAAAACAAACTGTACAGATTTCAACACGGGAAGAATATGGAAACTAGTGTCTAAGCCCTCCAATTATTTTTAACTGATCGTTCCAAGGCAGTGTTTCTTTTAAGGATCTTTTTTTTGTTATTTGTGTTTGTCATTGCAAAACTGCAATGTCTGTTTCTTGCAGAATTATTGCATTTACCATTAGTTCTCATTAACAGACTTAATAAAACCGAGTCTGCTGTTTTCTAATATTGAAAGTTCTCTCTATTTCTGAAGGATCCGTTTTTTTTCAGATTATTTTGCGGTCACCTGTTTGGAAGGGGCTTACCTCTTGGTTCTCTTGTATGTGATGTTTTGTTATGTTTTTGTTACTTTCCCATTCGATATGCTGGGTCAGGTGTTGTTCTTGATTGTATCCATTCCTGATCTTTGCATTCTTCCTTACTTTGATAGCAGTTAGACATGAAATTATCAATTTAGAAATTTTTGTTGTCGTACAAGAACTAGAATTGGCAATAAATCTTGTTTTATAGGGTCTTTTATTTAGTTTAGGTAACCAGTATAACCTAGGAACCTAGTCTTGGGTTTCTTTAGCTTTGATACCAAAATTTTAGGGCTGTGTGACAACCATGCCCATCAATGACAACTTTTTCACTCAAAGAAGCCCGTGGTTTATAGGCATTTTAGAGTATCAACATAATAAAATTGTCAAACAACTACCACATTTTTGTGGTTCTATCTGCTGGCACCAAAACATACTTCATATGAAACTCCTAGATATCACACTTAAGGTGATGAAAAGAAGATTTAAGTTTTGGGGGTAAAAGATTAGTATTACGAGAGTAAAATGAAATACGAATGTCAATAATTATTTTAAAAATATATCCATTCCTTCAATGCACCAGGTTCAACATTTTCTAGTGTGCACCAACGATTACTGAAGTAGTTTAATTAAGCAGCGATCTCCCTTCGACATTGAGGGAAATCAATATTAGATGAAAATATATATTCAGGGCCTTAAAAATAATATTGCGAACTCTAGAGTCGGGGATGACATTTAGATTACCTGAAATAATATGCCCTCCAGGGGGATATAAATAAATAGAATTTTGAAAATCTATGGAGTCAGGAGTATTGGAATCTATATACATATCGTTTACAATATTATTAAAGTCGAATATAGTAGACCTCATATGTTTGTTATATCTACAGCAAATGATAGGAGTTTCTGTATTATTTAAATAATTTAGAACAGAGGATGTCACCGATTTATCTTAAATGATACCATGCAAATGGATAAACTCAATACCTCTGTTATTAAATGGAATTTGATAAAATGTGTTTATGGTTGACCTCAGAATCAATATAAGGACAAAGGAAATTTGGAACATAACACCTAGTCAAAGGAGTTGCATAATATGATTTGTTAGCTCTGTCGTAAAATGTATAGCCTCTGCCTCTAGATAATGCAAAAATAAAATAGGCAAAAAAACATAAAAATGAAAGTAAACAATGACGACCATGATTATCTAAAACAACTGAAAGACCCTTAAGATAAGTATTTGTGTTTTTTTTCTGCACAAATTTAGCTTTTAATGTTGCAATGTTTTTCATTTACCATGAGATCTAACTTAACGTTTCTTACATTTCAAAAGAGAAAAAAAATGTAAAAATAGGGCAATTTAGTAATATTACATTTGTGGTATATAGCATTTTTAAAACCTAAAGGAAAAGGTGATTGCAAACATTTTATCCATTTTAGTTCAGTTTAGTGTATTTTGATAATTTTTAATTTAGATGGAGAATTTAGATCGTGTATAATATTTTCAACGGGTTGAATTAAAACTTTACTAGGTGAATGATCTGTACGGTATTTTTAAAATGGCAATTAAGAAAAATGTCAAATTTGTTAGGCTTTTTCGTTTTACGAAAGTGCTTACAAAACCTAGTCTTAAGGGATCGACCAGTCTGTCCAACATATTGCATGCCACAATTAGTTTCAGTTCAAGTTATAACATACACCAGATCAGAATATGTTCAGTCCAAATCATTATTATCATTATCATTATCACACACAATCATTATTATGTCTACCATTTACAGATGAGGTTATAGTAGTTTTAATACATAAATGTGTGCAACAGATGCACCTCTTGGCATAGCTCTTAGAAACATTAGGATTTATTATATAACTAAGTAAAAAGACTGATTTTCATTGGCTTAGAGAGCTCTTGTGGCCAGTCTATATATTGTCATATTCACTGGCTTTCGCGCGCTTGCCGTTGAATATACATGTAAGTTACTAAAATTAGACTCCTTGTGTTGTTTTTTTTTTTTTTCGTTTCGGTTCTGCTTTTCTAAAGCGTCGCTAATAATCCTATCCTAGTTGCCGGGAACGCAACGCATCAGACACTGGGGCTGATCTATTTCGATTTTATTGCACAATAAGCGACGAAAACAAATTTGAAGTCCTCCGCATCTTCCAACTTTCCGCCTTAGCATTGAAGAACTCCCGCCAATACTAAGGCAACGTCGCATACGTTTACATGTATTTGTAACGCCTTTCAAGCGTAAAAACGACGTTACACCGTCTAACGCCATGAATGACGTCATTTTCTAGAAACAAATGGTGTCAGCTATCACACATTTTCCCTGCGCTTTCAAAGCTTTGATACATCACACTATTTTAACATTGGCTCTACAGGCGAGGCGTGTTAACATTATTTTTTGTAAATGTTGAATGATGACACCCATGCACAACATACAAAATAGTAAATGGGCGGTCTTATCTAGGTCTGCACTGTTTCTGCTAAATGTTTGACTGTCCCAAAACTTGTGCATAAGTTCAGTTTTTTTGCATGTGCAATGATACTTGTACATCTTTATCTAAATGTTATATAATAAAACAGTAATTGACTGATGAGGCATTGGATATGATGTGATATCCAATGCCTCCTCAGTCAATAATTGTATTATATGGTTAATTGATTGAATGGATTGATTGTTGACCTGGAATACTTTGTTGGATTTCCGTGCCATAAATCCTCATGAAAATCAAGTACAATACTTTACAGTATCGATTCACTGTGCGCCTGAAATGAGTGAAATCGACTGTATCGGTAGAATCGAGAGTTTTTGGCCTAAATTTGTGAGGGGGTGGTACGTATTTTGGCATGTTTTCTTATAGTTAGATTTGTCCTTCCGCCGTGGATCTCATTATATTTCTTTGATATATGCATACATGTCATAATATCATGCAAAAACAACGACAGTGTATCGTGGGAGCGCAAGAAACGCATTCTTTTAGAGGGATAGTGGTCAAAAAAGCGGAAATCCACAGCTTTTTATCTTCCCGTTTCGAATTTAAACGACTTAGCTAAAAATGATTCTCACCAGAAGTTCGAGAGGCTTATGATCCTACAATACCAGAAATCTCAGACTGATCCGTTTTTTCGATTTTGAGATATTCAGCTATATATGACTGAACCCCCTAATAGCGGTGAATTAGAAACTGTATCGATAGAATCGACTGCTATTTATTTAATGTACGAAGTAAAAACTACCGACTGCACGAAGTGAAAGCAAATGTTCGTCATAAATCTTCGCATTTAGAGCAGAAAGTAGGCTATTTATTTCACCCTGTGTATACCATTGGCTTCTAAATGTGTACTTTGGCAGACAGTGAAGACCCAAATATAATGCTGCATCATACGGCATTTCATCTTGTTCTTCACTGTTTATTTATACAAATATGATGTTCAGAGAAAGAAATGCAACTTTTTTTTTTAATAAAAACCTGTGACCAGCAATATATATATATATATATATAGGCTTTCACTTGCGAACGAAATAGATGCCATGCATTGAAAAGGAACCAATATACGACATGTACTGCATCAGGCGTCGTCAATATCAGCGCTTCCTGAACATCCTTTTTTGGGGATGTCTCAGTGGCGCAGTTGGTAGCGTCAATGTCTGGTGTAGTGCTAGGCGGTGTTGTCGAGGTCGTGGGTTCGAATCTCGCTAGAGGCAAAATATTTACAGCATCTATCGGCTCAGTTGATTCACTATATCCCTCTGTATTTATCTACTGTCTGAATCTGCATCAGTTTCTGATCCTGTGTAGCTCGAAAGCAATGATGTTTGTGAAATTAAAATTTCCGCACTTCTGATATTTATCTAATTTCACTTGTATCCTTGGATCCATCAGGCTTTCACTTGCGAACGAAATAGATGCCATGCATTGAAAAGGAACCAATATACGACATGTACTGCATCAGGCGTCGTCAATATCAGCGCTTCCTGAACATCCTTTTTTGGGGATGTCTCAGTGGCGCAGTTGGTAGCGTCAATGTCTGGTGTAGTGCTAGGCGGTGTTGTCGAGGTCGTGGGTTCGAATCTCGCTAGAGGCAAAATATTTACAGCATCTATCAGCTCAGTTGATTCACTATATCCCTCTGTATTTATCTACTGTCTGAATCTGCATCAGTTTCTGATCCTGTGTAGCTCGAAAGCAATGATGTTTGTGAAATTAAAATTTCCGCACTTCTGATATTTATCTAATTTCACTTGTATCCTTGGATCCATCAGGCTTTCACTTGCGAACGAAATAGATGCCATGCATTGAAAAGGAACCAATATACGACATGTACTGCATCAGGCGTCGTCAATATCAGCGCTTCCTGAACATCCTTTTTTGGGGATGTCTCAGTGGCGCAGTTGGTAGCGTCAATGTCTGGTGTAGTGCTAGGCGGTGTTGTCGAGGTCGTGGGTTCGAATCTCGCTAGAGGCAAAATATTTACAGCATCTATCGGCTCAGTTGATTCACTATATCCCTCTGTATATATATATATATATATATATATATATATATATATATATATATATATATATATATTGTACCACCCCAGGTTTATTGTATATAACCAGTAGGCAGAATTCAATTAGTTCATAAAGGGTTAACAATACGTCAATCTGCATCACTTTTTTCAGTCTGTTAGAGACTCCCGCATCTGTTGTCTGTGTGTAGGTTTGTAGGCTTACATTTCAATAATTTCATCCTGCTTTAAACAGCTGGATGGTAAGATGAAATGGCAGTGGAAAGTACATTTCATAGACCCACTGTGGCAAACCCTTTAATAAGGCTTTTTGCGCCCAGCGAGCAATCAGATCACATCAAGTGCCGAAGACACGAGAGGAGGGATTAATCCCCCTCTCAACAGGGGGGTTTAGGGGGTCTCCCCAAGTTTTTTTTTAAATTTTGGGCGCTTCTATGTGCGTTTTTAATGGGGTTTTATGCATTTGGGACCAGATTTCAGTCCATTTGGTCAGGATCTTTTGCTAGAAAAGATATTTCTTGTCACGCGGGAAACAGAATGCTGGACGAAATTGTTTTCAGACAGTCACGATTTTTTTACTTTTTTTCTACAGCATGTTTCTTTGACATTATTTTACCTATGTCCCCACAGGTTTTGGAAAGTACTTTTAGAACTGATCCTTGGTGGTCCTTCAAAGAGTTGTGTTTTCGAAAAGATATACACTTAGTCTTTTCAATTACATGTAGAACACCCGTTAAGGATGCAGGCTTCATCTAGATTTTGGCTTCGGTAGGCATAAGATGAGATCTTTGGCTTCATCGTAATGGAGCCAGGGCCTACTGTCGAACCACGACAGCTAAACGCTTCTCTGCTCAGGCTTCTCAAAGTCGAATGAACGTTGGTGGAACCGAAAAGTCTTGGGCTGAATTGGAACAGGCGGGATCTGTATATCTGTAACAGAATGCATTGTAACAACACAGGCTCATGATGCTCATATCTGTAAAGTTAACACGTTTTAAACATACTTTATCGCTCGACATGTTAATTAGAAGAAGAAAAACAAATTGTCAATTTAAGGGATCATAGAATTATCTGGACCTCAACAAGAAGACCTGTCTTCGGGGTTTCTGACCATGCAAGACTCAAACCAACCTACTCAGTTACAGAGATTAGCTAGAATGCTGGAATTTTGAGTGTAGCAAGTTTACAATTATACTTTCCTAGGAGCGAATAACAAAGGCGCTGATCAGACTGCGCGGATGTGCAGGCTGGTCTGCGCCTTTGACGTTCGCATGCAGCTATGTCGGCTTTTCTCTCGACACGGTCCATAAGTATGATAACGTCCATCAAGACCATCTGATTATGAAATTAATTAAGCAGGTGTCATTATGATTTTTCAATGTTTTCACACGCGCAACGCGCGTTATTGATAATTGCATCAATAAATGGTAAGCACAGAGTAAAATCAATAAATGGTAAGCACAGAGTAAAGTGAGCCGAAACCAGCAAAAGGGACATGGCGGAGAGCATACTCGGCCAAAAAAGTGGTCGGGCCCTCGATGGACCTGCCAGACCGGCGATGATGGTCTTGTGTACATGTAACATGCTACTGTAAACACAGCATTTGTAATCCACCATTTTCTAATTGCATGGTGTTATGCTCCACTGAATGAGTAGTATAATATACAGGTAAGTTCACGTCGTGCTATACTTCAACAAAACGCTTTGAGGCGTGACTGTAACTGTAAATGCTTTGAATGATTCGAGGATCATTACTTAGAGGTCATGGTAGAAGTATACATGTATCGCTTTGTTACATGAAGATTTATGAAGGTTGGATGTTTACAAAAATAGGTTTGTTAATTTTCGTTACAGCATCTTGACAATAACAAACACACACAAATGCACGCACACTCTCACGCACGCACACACGCGCGTGCATACCACACGCACGTGCACCTGCCACCATCGCAAAAAATCAACTGACAAACCTATCAACAAACTAGCGAACAAAACATTATCACTATTATTTTGGGCTTGTCCATCCTTCAGTCTGTCTTTCCGTTGCCGTGGTCACTCTAACTTAGTCATTGTAAATCAGATTTTTTTCCAAATTTCATATCATCAACAAACTCTCGTTCAAGTTTGAATACAGTTTTTTTCTGTCAAACGATAAGCAAGAAGGCTGCAAAAATGGCCGCCACGACAGGTCTCTCTAACTTAGTCATTATAATCGGTTTTCTTCCAAATTTTATATATGGATTGCTTCCATCAAACTCTCGTTCAATATGTTCTTAAAAATGTTATCCTTTGGAAGCAAAGAATGCACTAAAGAACTGAAACTAGAGTGTGCAAATTTTCTGGGCCAGACTAGCTAGTTTCGGCAATTTAGGCCACATCAATGACCCTCAAATAGTATCAAAAGTCCACAATGAAAAACATGATCCCAAAGGACAAGAAAATAAAATCTACACTATAATGAAGGGCATGGAGACGTTCTACCACCGCCACAAAGTCCCAATCACCAGCTGTACTGAAGTCAAATATGTTCTTAAAAAGTTCTCCTTTGGAAGCAAAGAATGCACTAAAGAACTGAAATTAGAGTGTGCAAATTATCTGGCCGGACTAGCTAGTTTCTGCAATTTAGGCCTCATCAGTGACCCTCTAATAGTTTTTAAGTTCCACAATGAAACCCATGATCCCAAAGGACAAGAAAATAAAATCTACACTATATTGAAGGGCAGGGAGACGTTCTACCACCGCCACATAGTCTCAATCACCAGCTGTAGTGAAATCAAATGTGTTCTTAAAAAGGTTATCCTTAAGAAGCAAAGAATGCACCAAAGAACTGAAACAAGAGTGTGCAAATTTTCTGGGCCTCATCAGTTACCATCTAATAGTTTCAAAGTTCCACAATAAAACCATGATCCCAAAGGACAAGAAAATAAAAGTTTGAATACGTTTTTTATCTGTTGAACGATTAGCAAGATGGCCAAAAAATGGCCAAAGCCTATCAGTGTCCACTACCTTATTTTTTTATCAGAGTTTTTCCAAATTTCATATATGGATTGCTTCCATAAAACTCTCGTTTAAGTTTGAATACGAGTTTTGTCCGACGAAAGTTAACCAAGATGGCCATCGAAATGGCCGCCACCTATTAGTTTGTACTTATAGACACTCTACCTTAGTCATTTATTACCCGATTGCTGACAAATTTCACATATATATTACGTTTATCAATCTCTCGCCTAAGTTTGAATATGGGCTTTGTCCGAATAACCAAGATGGCCGCCAAATGGCCGCCACCTGTCAGTTTACACTTGTGGACACTACTTAGATGTATGAGTGATCTTCGATATTTTAAAGTGTTTCCTGAATGAGTGACAATGGAGTGTTTTATGACTGTATCAAATTCGGAATAGAGAGGGCAGTTGTAGCATTTGTATCCTGGATTTTCCATTGTGCTATAGAAACTCACGAGGGTTGGTTTACTGAAACGAAAATGTTTCAGAAGTGAGACTATATTTAACAAACAATGATGACATGTGGCTAAGGCTGCTGTGCATTCTAAGGCAGTGATTCTGTTGTTGATTCGTTGTTGACTGTTGCTCCTGATGTGGGTTCTATGTTTGTTCTATGGTTTGCTATGCATTGCTTTGTGTCTTTTTTAGGTTTGCATTAATCTTGATGTTGGCGAGTGCTACGAGTATGTGGGAAAGGAAACTTGACTTAAAAGTATATGTATTTTTACTGACCATTCCATGGCGGTGCTTCTTTTGTGGATCGTTTTTGTTACTTATGTTTCGTGTTTGTCATGCTATCTTGTCGTCTATTTATTGCAGTCTTGTGGTCACCTGCTTGGAAAGGGCTGACCTTTTGGCTCTCTTGTATGTGGTGATTTATTGTGTTTTATCACTTCCCAATGTCGTGTCCTGGGTCAAATGTGGTACTTTAGTGTAAAGGTTGCTGATCTTTGCATCCTTTCTTACTTTAAGGAATGAAAGTAAAATAATTTTGTTTTTCAAACGGTGACCCAAAAATTGCTGCTTGGCTCATATGCGTAGGAAACTTTTCAATATTTGAGGGGGGGAGCCAGCGATGCCAACTTCAATACTTGTGGAGGGATATTGCAAAAATGTACATACAAGCATGCATGCGCACAGACATCAATGTACATATGAAAACACATGTACATGCTCCTAAATTTTCATACTCCCATGCATGCATGCATGCATGCATGCACACACATATGTATGTATGCATGCTCATGCAGATATATCAAAACATTTATATATATTTACATTCTTACATGAAAATCAAAGCTATCGCTCTTTATGATATAGAATTCAGAGAATCGGATGTGTCGCCTGGCAGAACAGAAGTCAAACAAAGAAAATTTGTCAAATATATTTTCTCTGTGAAGGGTTATTTTAGAGAAACTAATAAATCACAAAACATAAATCCCATTTCTCCAACCCCTAAGTTCACCTTTGGTATCATACAGATCAAGGTTAAAAGCCTATCAAGTAGTTTTCAGTGGTTAGTTCAATACAAAATAAACTTATCTGTCTGACTTCGACCTGACCTAGAGGTCAGGGGTGTGTGTAAGGTCAAAATGTTTGCTTCTATGTAAATCTATACTTCTTTTCCCTTAATTTTACATACTACACAATCACATTCAGAATTTATTTTATGTTATAATCCAATCTACAGTTGAGTGTGAGTGTAAGGAGAGAATATGTGTTTGCATGGTGCTGTATGCCCCATTCCCTTTAATTTGATATGCAACATGACCATGGGGGTGGGGTCTGTGGGTAAAATATTTGCTACAACGCTGCTGCATTTGTGATTCCCTTTAAATTGATATGCAACACGACCATGTTCTGAACAAGTTGACTTTTGACCACAGGGTCAGAGGGGCAGGGAGAGGGGATTTGCGGCCAAAATATTTGCATGTTGCTTGTTTCCAGATTCTATTTAATTTCATATGAAACATAACCATGTCTCAATAAGTTGAATTTTGACCTTTAACCCCACACCCAAGGTCGAGTGGGGTAGGGAGAAGGTATGTAGGCAGAATATTTGCTGCCATGTTTCTGAATTCGAGAATCTATTTAATTTGATATGATAATATTCTGTAAAAATTTAATTTTGACCTTTTGACCCCCAGGGTTAGAGGGGGATGGAGGCGGTTCCCGGCCAAAATATTTTCTACCGTGTTGCTACATCCGTGATTCCCTTTAATTTGATATGCAACATGACCATGTTCTAAAAAAATTGAATTCTGACATTTTGATCCCATCACCTAAGTCCACCCAGGGGGTCCTGCACAAGTCTTAGATCCAAAATCACGATTGATATGTTTCATATTTATTGTACCTCTGTCTGCAGTTGCTACCATGTTGCTGCATTCGCGATTCCTTTGATGTGCAGCATGACCATGTTCTGAAAAATTTGAATTTTGACATTCTGAGGGGAGAGGGGGCTGCAGGCTAAATATTTGCTACCATATTGCTGCATTCGCGATTTCCTTTAATTTGATATGCAACATGATCATGTCCTGCAAAAGTTGAATTTGACCTTTTGACCCTAGGGTCGGGGGAGGGGGCTGCGGGCAAAATATTTGCTACCATGTTACTGCATTCGTAATTGCCTTTAATTTTATATGCAAAATGACCATGTTCTGAAAAAGTTGAATTTTAACCTTTTGACCCCCAGGGTCAGGGGTCTGCGGGCATAATATTTGCTACCATGTTGCATGTTGCTGCGCCTGTGATTCGCTTTTATTTGATATGCAACATGACAATGTTCTGAAAATGTTTAATTTTACCTTTGACGCCACCCCCTTAGTCCACCCAGGGGTAGGACACAGGCCTTAGATCAAAAGTCAGGTTGGATATGTTTCTTATTTATTGTACCTCTGTCTGCATTTGCTACCATGTTGCTGCATTCGCGATTCCCTTTGATATGCAACATGACAATGTTCTGAAAAAGTTTAATTTTAACCTTTTGACCCCAGGGCCCGGGGGGGGGGGGGAATATTTGCTACCATGTGGCTGCATTTGTGATTCTATTTAAGTTGATATGCAACATGACCATGTTTTGAAAAAGTTAATTTTGACATTTTGACCCCACCCCCAGGGTCGGGTGGGGGTAGGAGGGGGTCTGCGGGCAAAATATATGCTACCACGTTTCTTGACCCCAGGGTCAGGGGATGGGGGTGAGTGGGGCTCCGCAGGCAAAATATTTGCTACCATGTTGCTGCATTCATGTTTCCCTTTAATGTGATATGCACATGATCATGTTCAGAAAAAGTTGAATTTTGACGTTTTGACCCCACCCACTAAGTCCACCCCGGGGGTCTGGCACAGGCCTTTGATCAAAACTCGCGTTTGATATGTTTCTTATTTATTGTAACTCTGTCTGCATTCGAAATTTCGATAAAAAATAATGACAACTGACTGAGTTATTGCAAAATTTACATATTTGACCTTTGATCCCACTTGGGGGAGGGGCTGTAAATTTTTAATCACGGTTATGCTTATCTACAGGCACTGGGTAATCATTGCTATAGTGAGAAGTTGTAAGATATAATAGTTTTGGAGTAATGTGATGTTTATTCTACAAAAAGTCAATATAGCTTTTGCATTAGCCTAAACCTAAGTCTAAAAAGGGCCAAAACTCAGTCAAAAATTGGCGAATTACCTCCAAATTCGAACTTGGCCTGTATTTTATGCTTTATCAGTGTTAGATTTGAATGACAGTGTTGCATCCCTCTAAAAGTAGTTGATCGAAAACCACACTTTAGCCAAAATCTAAGTCAAAAAGGGCAATAACTCTTAATAAGTTTGTGGATAACCGCCACTTTCGAACTTAACCTGTATAATTGATGCTTTACCCTTCTGCAAAGTTTGATATATGATTTTATTGATGAATCCCTTCAAAAGTTATCGCTCGCAAACCAAAAGTGTGACAACGCGGAATACGACGACAACGCTGCCGAAGACGCCGATGGACACATGATTCTTATGTGTTGATTATGCGACTCAAAAAGCGGGTACGTTTATTTGAGGAAGGGGCAACAATGCAACGAATATATATACATGGGGTCTTCGCCACTATCAAGAATTATCTATTGTCATTATACCGTGTTAGGGTTTTAAAGCCCTTCCGTATATCGCACATCAAACTTGGGCCTCTGTCGTGAAAGAACCTGACTCTGTCGCATGTGAACAACAAAGGTGCAGACCAGTCTGCGTATCCGGCCAGTCTGATGTGTGCCTTTGTAACTTGCTCCCTGGAAAGTATATAGCTAAGCAGCTGAAGTTGGCCCACTAAAAGCTTCAAGATTCTATCTAGGCTCTGTTGACAACAAGGCTGATTTTAGCAAGATCTGGTTGCAAACCCTGAAGAAAAGAGACGCAGCACATATTAAGCCCGCTCATTATCCTTACCAAACTGTTACTATTCAAGGTGATCGAAGGCACTTTCAAAATACATGTACATAATTGTTAACATTTTGCCAGTTACTGACAGCCAACCTTTTTAAATCAACTGAAGGAGAAGAACGGCCAAAAGCATTTCATGGAGGGTGCACAGTGGCTTTGTTGTATAATGCTTGACTCGATACCAAGGAGCTTTCTGGTATACCCCCATCTGCGTCACTGCGTTATGTGTTTGACCAAGACACATTAATACTTTCTTACTACTGGTTCAACCCATGAAGAACCATCCCGACATAACTGAAAACGTGTGGACTTGGACGTAAAGAATCAAATTAAGCAAACAAACAAGTATTTTCATCCAAAAAAAATTTAAGAATGTGCCAAGCGTGTATTTGTTTACAAACTGAAGTTTTTGACAAGCTTTTATTATATTTTTTATCGCACAAAGATTGTGGGTCTGATGCGCAAAGTTTACGTATATTTTAGTCCTACCTGCGCTTGAAATTGGCCCAAAATAGACGAAACTGTCTTCATTGTTCCCTTTCACTGGGCACAGTACCTCTTATGAGTATCGATATTACTTCGTTCAGTGCGTCGATTCTACCGATACAGTTTCTAATTCACCGCTATTAGGGGGTTCAGTCATATATAGCTGAATATCTCAAAATCGAAAAAACGGATCAGTCTGAGATTTCTGGTATCGTAGGATTATAAGCCTCTCGAACTTCTGGTGTGAATCATTTTAGCTAAGTTGTTTAAATTCGAAACGGGAAGATAAAAAGCTGTGGAGTTTCGCTTTTTTGACCACTATCCCTCTAAAAGAATGCGTTTCTTGCGCTCCCACGATACACTGTCGTTGTTTTTGCACGATATTATGACATGTATGCATATATCAAAGAAATATAATGAGATCCACGGCGGAAGGACAAATCTAACTGTAAGGAAACATGCCAAAATACTTACCATCCCCTCACAAATTTAGGCAAAAAACTCTCGATTCTACCGATACAGTCGATTTCACTCGATTTCAGGCGCACAGTGAATCGATACTGTGATTCTTTTCCCCATTTTCTGTTTCACGGTAGCCATCATTGGAG
>OZ026525.1:83228902-83276078 GCA_964019695.1 Loripinus fragilis
TTCAACATACGAGACTGTCGTATTTCCTTTATTTTTCACCTCATGTGCAGTAAAAGCAAACCGCAAAGGTCTGCAACATGTAGTCATCTGATCAGGAACGCTTGTTATTTTGAACACAGTAGAAAAAATGTGAGCCAGCTTATGATGGCATTAGTCATGAAGGCACTGAGGAGTCTGTGCATCTGCGCAGCCTTTTCAGAGCCGTCACTGCTTGGACTTTAAGTACAGAAGTAGGGGATGCTTCTTATCAAAATCTTGAAACTTTAATTCTTAAAGGGCTAATCGCATCTGCAGCAGACAAGGGATGCTTCTTATCAAAATCTTGAAACTTTAATTCTTAAAGGGCTAATCACATCTGCAGCAGACAACAAATTTTGTGACATCTTTTCGAAAGAAATAAGGTATGTTATATCCAGCAGAGGATTCTCATGAAATATCATACCTTGTTATTTTTGAAAAAGGAGCAAAATTTGAAAGTGTCGTCTGCTGCAAATTATAGGTGGCGCTTTATGCGTTAATAGTGAATAACCTTTATCAATTCAATATATTTTGCCCTGAAAATGTGGACTGCTTATTACATCCGCTGCATATTTTCATAATTTATAACACTCCAGAATTCCTTTATCATGGAAGCTAACTAACACTATGAACTCTGCTCCTTTTAGGAGCAGTCTGATCAGGGTTCATATTGTCTGAATTGCAATATAGGCTACCAAATTACATATGCAGATGAGAGAGCAGACGACAATTTGTCATGAATGGCAAGAAAAGGGTTTACTCATTGCCTACAAGCGTCGTCTGCTCATAACCTTTGCAAACAGATTGGATACAGACCAGTCCCCAATAAAATGTCAGGCCTGATCTGGATCCAATCTATTTGACACTCAGATGGTATTCCTGAAAGAACTTTTTGAAAAAGATGATTTTGAAAAAATCAGCAGACGTTAAAAAAAAGCATGGAAAATTTTCCAGGGGGAAGACGACTTGAAGCCCAAAAATGCTTTTCATTTGCGCTGGCCAAGATAGTATGGACAGAACATGGCCTTTATAAAGTTTATAAAGTTCAGATTGTGTATGTTTGTCTCAGGCATGTAGATTTGATTTGTGGTGAATGCTGAATAGTTATTTAATTTAGAATGATTGACACAACCCTATTTATGTGGTTAAATAATTCTATTGGTTTTTACTGTAAAGTAAATGTTGGTCATATTTAAGTTACAATGTGGTTTTCTATTAGAAACAAAAGATTTGTTCATAATTATCTTTTATGTAATATGTTTCTATTGAAACTAAAAAACATTGCACTCTTTGAATAAAATGTCAAAATCTTAACTGGTTTGTGAATTTTGATTTCATATCCTACCTTATTTGCTCAACTGAGCCAAATGCTCATGGGTGAGCTAAAAGTATACCAATGACTGCAGAGTGTGTCCATCTGTCCGTCAACATTTTCAAATTTCTACTCTGGACCCACTGGTTATATCAAAAGGCTTTGGTATTTACCCTAAGTATTCAGAAAAATAGCTATAAGCAAAAAGTGGAAGATAAGTTGATCTGGGTCAACACAGTTTGTGGATGATGCTTCTAAAACATTTCAGCAGATGGCAAGCAGAGGAGTTGTGATCGGAGCTTTAAGGTTCACTGCTTGTGAACCCAGGATCTGATGATGATTGGCCCCGATATAAATGCAAAATTCTCTTAGGTAATGTTACGCCACAAAAATAGTTTGTGTTAGGGATCTGAATGAATTCTCAGATATGAAGCCTTTTAGCAAATGGAGTGAATACCTACAAAACCCATATTTCAATGTGTCAAATAAAATATTTGGGAGAAATCCGGTCAGTCAGAGAAGAAAATCTCATCTGCTGTTGTCTGCTGCTGCATATTTTTGCATTCACATCAATTATTTTAAAGTTGAAAGCAAACAGTTAGGGCTACATGGGGAGTGGCCTGATCTGGCTCCCCACTTTTTGGCAATTTTGGCTTCCAAAGTAACTCGGCATACATCACTACAAGTGACTACACTGGAATGCTGATATAACTGGACCAATATAGCACAGAGATTGTTAGTATGCTGTTGCAATGTGACTCCCATTTTTTTTCAGCGGGTGTCTTTGGGGTCCATTTTTTCCCTACAGAACGTTCATAGCTCCCCCCACCCCCCTTAATTTTTTCTAATATTGGTTTTAACTCTTGTCTGAAGGTACCTGGAGCTGTCAATATTTAACAAGCTGTCCTGTCTAATTGTTACGAGGGTCATCCAATAAGTTCAGACAATGGCCTCATATCTCAGAAACTTTTATTGAAATCAGAATTCTATTACCCACTGCATGTGGCCATGGGTGTTGCCTACTCATTTTTGAAATATGTAGTTTTTATCATAACCTGATCCAATGCTATAAAAATTTGTAAACAACACTGTGAGAGCCCATGGCCGCGAAAATTCACATTTTTAACTGATTTTTGCTGGGGGCAGAGTTATTTAAAGATGCGTACTGCATCTTTGGAAAGTTATATTAGTGGTTGGTGATGATGTCTGATTACATAATTGACCCATAAAAGCAAATACCACAATGAAATTGACGTAGTTGTTCTGGACGTTCTTGGTTGCTAGGCAACAACAGAAAATTAGATTTTTGCCTCACTTTAAGCGCTAATTATAAAATAGTATATTTTGTACACTTATATAAACAATTACGACAAATTTGCATATTAATAGACACGTGTTTCGATAAA
The DNA here is from genome assembly GCA_964019695.1 of Loripinus fragilis. Taxonomy (NCBI): domain Eukaryota; kingdom Metazoa; phylum Mollusca; class Bivalvia; order Lucinida; family Lucinidae; genus Loripinus; species Loripinus fragilis. The sequence continues at coordinate 83,231,639 of OZ026525.1, forward strand.
TCTGTTCTAGTCTTCTTAAACACATACAAAATACTAACTTTCAATAAATGTTTTATACCAAATATTATACACTATTAGTACAACCCATTTTCAAGGAAAATATTTCTTGCAAAATCGATGACATATCATAATCAAAACCCTGCTGACACCATAGGTGCAACCTAAATCATTATCTATGACGTTCAAAATCAACACACATAATGTCTTTATTTATCCATATAAAAGTTTTGAAAGGGAGTCTGTAATTTTTAAGAAATTTGGGCATGTGTACCGCATATAGTGTCCCGTCCATGACCCTTTACCTTGTGTTCTTTAGTTGCCTAGCAACCTTTGCAATTGCAACATGGAAACTATTTGAACTTGTGACTCGATTTCCTATATTCTAAATAATATGTGAAGATTAATGAAACACATCCTAAAGGAAAAAGTTTTGTTTTATGGGGTCATTGTCAGAACATTTTGGATGACCCTCGTAAAAGTGCATCTTAGAAACATTGTCAGTTACTCGTTATCAGGGTAAGTTGTGAAGAATTGACACTAAGTGACAAATCAAGTTTCCCATCGTTCTATCAGAGAAGTATACATGAAAATCATGGGAGGTCACCAAAACAGCACTGGAAACGGGTCAATTCTTTTTAGCTCACCTGAGCCAAAGGCTCGTAGGTGAGCTAATAGTATACCAATGACTGAGGTCTGTCGTCCGTCCATCAACATTTTCAAACATCTCTGAAACCACTTAGCCAGTTCAACTCAAATTTCATATGGAGCCTTTGCTTCTTGTCAATGCTATAAGTACTGAAATTTCATCTACTGGCCCAATTATACTGCAAAATATCTTAAAAGAATAACTCGAAACAGTTCTATTTTTGGTTTGGTTTGGTTCTTTACGTCCCAGTCAACAGCTATGGTCATGTCAGGACGGTCAATTCAACTACCACACTTTTTCCTGGGCAAGCTTTTGCTTAAGCGTTTAATCAGTACTTTGTGCACATACTTTCGTTTGTAACTGACAACAACCCTTCTTGAATCAGCGGAAGGGAGGAGAATGTTTTATTGTTGTGGTATATGCACAAAAACCCATTCTCATGTATCCAGCAGGTAAAAGGCCTATTATTTGGGCATTGACGCGAGAAAATCTGTCTTCAGAGTGTGCGAACAACATTCACTTTTTCGAAAGTATCATACAAGCAAAATTTCTAGCTAGCTTGTCTTTGTAGCTGGTTTGAGTCGCTTCGTCAGAAATCCAAAGACCGTTTTGTTCAGTCAATACCCATTCCCCTGCTTACCTACTTTGTGTATGCGAGAAGTGAAGGCATACGTTTACATGTAATTGTAACGTCTTTCAAGCGTAAAAACGACGTTACACCGTCTAACGCCATGAGTGACGTCATTTTCTAGTGACGTCAGCTATCACACACTTTAGCAGTGAATTATTGTGCGATATATCACAGTTTGTTACCGTTGGCTCTATAGGCGAGGTGTGTTAGAATAACAGATAAACCCTTTTCTCACTGGACTGCGTGATCTTGCTATAGTAAGAGAACAATTAAAGTAGTCACCAAACATGTGACCAGGCCCCGAGGTCATTAATTTTTTTCATGCTTAACTCAACTGAGCATGAAATCTCAACTGTTAAAAAAAAACTAAAATGCTGAAATATATAGATTTTTCTTGCTTCAAAACTCCAAGATGTATTTATCCTGCTAATAAATGTTAAAATGCATTTATGAGCAGGATAAATTTCTTGCTAATTTTAGTTGAGCGTGAAAAAGTTTTATAACCTCAAGCACCTGGTTATCATGCTCAGTTTTTCATGCATCATTTTATTGATGTTTTTAATCCTTGAAAAGCCAAAGCTGAACTTTATTTAAAAATGGGACAAACTATGTGATAACGGTACTTATTATATGGGCCTCAACGTGACAAAACCTGTCTTCAGGGTTTCCTACAAAGCAAGACTCAAACCAGTCTCATCAGCTACAGAGACTAGCTAGAAAATCAAAATTTTGTCTGTATGATACTTTCCAAAATGGGAATAACAAAGGCGCTAATTAAACTGTGCGGTTGGACAGGCTGGTCTGCGCCTTTGTTGTTCGCGAACCCCGAAGACAGGTTTTCTCACGTAGAGGCCCATATGATGTGGCCTCTGTGAGTGATATAACCCCATGCATTAAAATCGATAAACCACCATTGGTTTACAGATTTTTGGGTAACTTAATGAAACGACGATCATATTAATGTCACATATATGGCTTAATCTTGACGTTTTCACATCAAAACGTGATTACAAAATAATTCGAATGTCGTATGATAAATAGAATCTAACATTCATGCTCCTGTATCATTGAATTTATTAAACTCGTTGCGAAAAAACGATAAAATGCTCAGCAAGCCTCACATTTTATCTCTTTTCCCCAACTTGTTCAATAAATTCAAAACATTAGCACTCATATAAGATCCTCTATCTATCACATATGCTTTAACCCTTCATGTATTAATGGATTCTTCCTTCTGGTTTGATACAATAAATGTGGGATGAGCCTTCATCCATGTCCAAACTTTGTGTGTGTGGGCAGTGAAAGCTCTCGCAGAATCTCCTGAGCCATTGCCAAGCACCAAAATCTTGTTTCTTTTTGTTTGATTTGATTCTTTATGTCCCAATAAACTTTTTTTCAGTTATGTCGGGACTGATCTTCCTGGGTTGAACCAGTACTAAGCAGAGGATAAAGTGTCTTGCTCAGGGACACATGATAGTGCCTCCAGTGAGGCTTGAACCCACAACCCCTCGATCTCAAGGCAAGCACTATACCACAGAGCCACCGCTCTCCTACCTCTCCTTACTTGTGTATTGGCTCATTTGTGGCTTCAAGTTTATGGTCTATAATGGCTTACTGTAAACACTGGACTGGCCCCTAGGGATCAAATAGTCACCCTTACTTACTTCAAATAGTCAAGTCAGGACTTATACATGTAGCATCAAGCATATGTTAATAGATATCAAAACTCATCTTTTTTTTTCCTCTAAAATTTAGGTTACCAGATATGCTTGTTGTAGATCCTGATCAGACTGCTCCTGAATCTGATCGAAGTCTGCACTGTTTACCTAGAGTTCATGTCAAAGAATTTTTCAAAACTTTCAAACTTTTAGATCAATGTTGTAAGATAGATCTCAAGATAGGGGAGAATTGGGGGAAACAAGACCAAACTCTGCTCTGGACCTGCGTCGACGGTGCAAATATACAGGAATGAAATCAGATTACATCCAAATTTCACAATTTAATCTACAGTAGGTGACTTAACAATTTCTAAGTTAAACACTCAAAAATATAATATCAAATTAGCATAAATATAGGGTGTACATGTTCAATGTGTGAACAATCATAACACAAAGTTTGAATATAAAGGAATGAAAACTGCTTGAAAATGTCTAAGTTCAACATCTGTCAAAAAAGTGAAAAAAATGAAATTTGCACAAAATAGGAGGTGCACATCTTCAAAGTGTGAACAACCATAAAGCATAGTTTGAATATAAAGTAATGAATACTGTTGGAGTTGCAGATTACACATACTAGGCACCCCCTAAGCATTTCTGATGGAAAAATGTCTAAGTTCAACACCCGTCAAAAATAAGAAAGAAAATATGAAATGTGCACAATGGAAGGTGCACATCTTCAATGTGTGAAAAATCATCATGTAAAGCTTGAATATAAAGGACTGAATACTGATGGAGTTGCAGATTACACAGACTAGGAACCCCCTTAAGCATTTCGGATGAAAAAATGTCTAAGTTCCACACATCTCAAAAATGAAAAAGAAATTATGAAACATGCACAAAATAGAAGGTACACATCTTCAATATGTGAACAATCATTAGCCAAAGTTTTAATGAAAAGGAATAAAAACTTTTGGAGTTATAGATTACACAACCTTGGTACCCTTAAAGTGTTGCGGACGGACAAATGTCTAAGTTCAACACCCCTCAAAAATGAAAAAAAAATATGAAACATGCACAAAATAGGAGGTGCACATCTTCAATATGTGAACAATCATTAGGCAAAGTTTGAATGAAAAGAAATAAAAACTTTTGCAGTTACAGATTACACAAACATTGTACCCCTAAAGTGTTGCGGACGGCCAAATGTCCAAGTTCAACACCCCTCAAAAATGAAAAAAAAAATATGAAACATGCACAAAATAGAAGGTACACATCTTCAATATGTGAACAATCATTAGGCAAAGTTTTAATGAAACGGAATAAAAACTTTCGGATTTACAGATTACACAAACTTGGTACCCCTAAAGTGTTGCGGATGGCCAAATGTTTAAGTTCAACACCCCTCAAAAATGAAAAAAAAAATGAAACGTGCACAAAATAGGAGGTGCACATCTTCAATATGTGAACAATCATTTGGCAAAGTTTGAATGAAAAGGAATAAAAACTTTTGGAGTTACAGATTACACAAACTTGGTACCCCTAAAGTGTTGCGGACGGCCAAATGTCTAAGTTCAACACCCCTCAAAAATGAAAAAAAAATTATGAAATGTGCACAAAATAGAAGGTGCACATCTTCAATATGTGAACAATCATTTGGCAAAGTTTGAATGAAAAGGAATAAAAACTTTTGGAGTTACAGATTACACAAACTTGGTACCCCTAAAGTGTTGCGGACGGACAGATGGACGGACAGACGGACGGAGGGACGGAGTGGACCCATTACTAGACCTGCTTCCGCTAAAGCGACGCAGGTAAAAATCTCCCTAATCTTGCTCTCTTCTCCCAGTTTTCAGCTGCGGGAGAATTTTAATGTATAATAGAACATACACTGTAATGTATAAGAGAATCAAAAATTCAGACGGAAACAATTTTTTTTTTGGTCCCTGCTACAGTTTATAACACACCTTTTTGGCCAGACCTAACACTGACCAAACCCCAACCCCTGCTACATTTTATAATACACCTTTTGGGCAGACTAAACACTGACAAAACCATTCCTAAGTCTGGTCTACTTCTCAGTCAAACCACCCCTCATAAATCTCACTGTTTGGACATCATGCACGAATGCAGAGCCGTCGGGGTCCAGACCCCACCTGAAATTTTGGCAATAATGTGGTTCTCATTTGTTTCAATGGGCAACACAGAGACTGAATTTATAATGCATTAATTAAATTGTTTCTGTTGGACCTCCAATGAGAATAAACGCTGTCTCCAGGCATGGCATACTGCATATGTCCTATAGGTCCAGGGCTTCAGATTTTTTTCAAGATTGGTGGGCCGAAATGACCCATGGAGCAAAAAATGGTGGGTCATTTTCTGAAATGATGGGTCCAAGCATATCAAACTAACCACTGTTGACATTTGGGTAGTATACTTTACCTACACACTGACACAGACGCTTGTATGCACATATGTATATTGACTGCTGATTATACAGTAAAACCTGTCTTAAGAGGCCACTTTAAAAAGACCAATTATTGCTTGATGCCTTGATGCAGGTCAAAAGTATTGCAGAATGCTCCAAGAGGAGCATTCTGCAATCCTTTTGGCCTTCATTAAACTACTATTTGTTATCTTTGTTTTGTGTTTTTTGATTGACTACTTAAGACATGTTTTACTGTATTGACAACTGTTTTGTGGAGTTCGTAGACTCGCTGTGAGATGAATATTTTCATTAAAATGAGATTTTTTCACAGCAAAAAAAGGGATGGGTCCATTGGGCCCACTGGCTTGGAAAGTGATGGGCCATATTTTGAAATCATGGGACAATGACCCGGGCCCACCATATATCTGAAGGCCTGTAGGTCACTACGTAGTTTCTAAACCTTTCTTCAAATTCGAGTTCATTATGTAGAAGTGTCTATTTTCAACTGAGTAATTGTCTTCATTAGACCGTCTAACTCGTCTCCTCTGAAAAACAATAGAAACATAGGTCAACATAAACAAAAACTTTTGACGTAAAATTGTGAATATTTTCTTAACCATCAGTTTAAATATTTGTTTTGGGTGCTCAAAAGAATCGTCTCATTGAGACGGTTCTTTTGAGTACCCACAACATATATTGAGAAATAAGAAAATCCATTTTTAATTACCCTCTCATATTTAGGGGCCTGAGAAAGCTATTCAGTTGATCAGTTACCATAATGATAAGCAATATAAAAACTTTAGCCCTCAAGCTGATATGCGACTCTTGGGTTGATACTAGGGCGCAGGACATTTGAGCAGGAAAATCGGACCCCCCCCCTGGTGGACATTTGAGCGGTTTTAAAGTGGACCATTGAGCGGAAAAAGAAATTACAGGTGGGCCACCGTACAGAAAATAGTGTTCACCTATACAAAAGCAGCTTGTAATTGTCATCAATAATATTAACTCACTCGTATTAACTCAACAAATATTTGGTCAATTTAGTCAGTCGCTCGAATGTATTTTAGCAAGAAAGATGAATATTTCTGTTGTGGAAACAAGGTATAATCTGGGATGTGTATCGATATAGGCTCGATGGAACTCTGAAAACAGGCGATATTTCCTGGCAATGCGCTAAACCCAAACCACCATGCAAAGCCCGAATAAGAACAGACGCTGAATGTTCGACTGTTATTTCACAGAAAAATGAGCATTTACACCCCACAGGATGAGCAAGAAACAGAGAGGCACCACATCAGATATAGAGCCAAGAAGAAGGCAGCAGAAGACAAATGTGTAAGGCCGTCGAAAATCATACGAAGCGAAATCCAGGCCGTTGGAGAAGAAGCATTACACCTAATGATTTAAAGAGCATTTCAAAATCAGGCTGAGCAGGGGGCAACAGGCAAAGGTTGACTCATGAATGAACTGAGCAATCTTTGTCCTGGCTAACGGAAGAGGCAAACGTATGCAGGTAATTCGCTGAAAAGGGTTATTTTTCATTTTGCTCAAATGTCCACTTTTTCGCCCCTCAAACGTCCGGGGTTTTTTTCGCTCATATGTCCTCTCAATCCTCTCAAATGTCCTTCGCATGGTATGGTAAGAACAATTTAATATAATAATCTCTATTCATGGCATATACATAGTCACACTTTAAATGTTGGTGCGCAGTTATCCAATAGGGATAGAGGTCCAATTTTCAGTCTAAATATTTATCTACTTCAATATTATATAATATGTGCATGCATGTAGTGAAGGCTCTGACAAAACTGTGTGAATGCTCAGAAGTCTTTGCTGGTCAAATATCAATAAAATTAATTTCTTTTGAAAGAAGAGAATTAGAAATGGATTATTTTCTCTTGGCCTATATAAGCATTCTTAGGTGTAACATGATGTCGATATGGTCTGTTGAATATTGTGATAAAATCATTCTAGCTATGGGTCCGCTGCTGAACACAATGACAATTTAGCGTGGTGTTTTTTTTTACATACAAGTGGAAAACTGATTTCTCAGAATTCAGTGGAATCACAGACGATTTTTTTAATCGTACTTATTAAAAGATGTCTTCAATAGGTCGGCATATACATGCGTTTACTGATTTAAACATAATCTGACAGTATCATGTTTATTGAATTTACATGAAAGATTTTCTTGACATATATCACCTTGTTTATGGTATAATAAGCACATATCAAGAAGATAGCACAATGATGTCTGAACTATGGCCTCTGACGTCAGTGTGATTTCATCTTGGTTTTTATGTTCAGGCAGTAGACTGGTATTGCAAACTGTATTGCTTTTCGCCAGTGATTTAAAGTTAGTTTAGTGAAGATTAATGATTTTTTGTTGGAAGTGCAATGTGTTCAGGTAATAAATTAGTGGCTCATCCATAAGCTCTCATGCTAAACAAAGTTTGTTGTTTCTTACAAATGCGTTTAAGGAAGAGTCTTTCTTGTCATCACCATTAGTTTGGCTTGTATCAGGATCATTTCAGATTAACTCTTTGCATCCAGGGTATTTTTTCATCTTTTTTGTTGTCTGCTGATTTTTTTTCAAAATCAACTTATTCGAAAAATTCTTTCAGGAATACCATCAGAGTGTCTGATCTGGGTCCAAACTGTTTGCAAATTATCAGCAGAGGACACTGGGAGGTAAACAGCTAATATATGTTTTTGATATAAAAAATTCACATGAAAAAAAGCAAGTGAGTATGACCAGGAAAAGCTACAATCATAGACCAACCCATGGCACCATGAGGAAGAGGAAGAGGGGCATTGAACTTCAAGTCTATAAAGCAAGAAAGATTTCACAAAAATTGACACTTGCTGAATAGTAAAGGGTTAACAAAGGGGTTTCCGAACCAGTTCATATCCAAACCAGTCTCCTCAGCTACAGAGACTAGCTAGAATATTGAAATTTCATTTGTACTAAGTCAAGATATAATACTTTCCAAAAAGCGAACAACAAAGGCGCTGATAAGACTGCGCGGATGTGCAGGCTGGTCTGCGCTTGTGTTGTTCGCAAACCCCAAAAGACTGGTTTTCTCGCATCGAGGCCCATATAAGATGATGTACATGGTTTGACTACATTAATAAAGGAAATAGTACATACTCTTGTCTGAGGACGTCTCTGAGCTGCTTCATTTGGTTTGATTTGATAACTGGACTTGGCTGTGATGTCTTGCTGCCGTGCTGGATCTGTCTTCGTTGATACTCACTCTTGACCTTTAACTACACAACAAAATAGAAAAATAGACCATATTAGTTTGATTTGATAACGAGACTCAGCTGTGATGTCTTGCTGCCGTGCTGGATCTGTCTACGTTGATACTCACTCTTGACCTTTAACTACACAACAAAGTAAGAAAGAGGGCAAAAATCAGGAATCAATTCAATCAATCACCACACCTGACCCAGGATACCAATGGGAAAGTGACAACTTCTCAATTAGACATCACAAAAGAGAGCCAAGAGAGCAGCCCTTTCCCAGAAGGTGACAACAAACAGATGTGCATGAAAGCATAACAAAACAAGACAGAAATGAAAAAAGTCAATAAGCAATGCTCATTAGATACCCCCCGCTCAGTAAGGGTCAGTGAAGAAACTTAAGTTTTGGCAAGTGATAGTTCAAACCAGCAGACCCTAGTTTTGAAAAAAAGATTTCAGTAGAATATGTGAAAACAAGATTTAAGTAGAATCTGTGCAAATGATTTTAAGCTTGCAATCTGGAACATTTTTTAAGGTCAAAATTATTCACACCTGAAAGCTCTATATATCAAAGCTTATATCGGAAAAATAGTCTAAGTTCTCATAGATGTTATTTTATCAAAAATTATTTTTTCCGAACCAAACTCCTTCATGCATATGTTCTATGTGTCTACATTGTATCGGCAACATATCAAATTGCTCCATCAGAAGTTGTGGTAGGAGTTGATCGGCACATGAAGGCACCATCTATGTATATACAAAAGCCTTGTTAGGGGAAAATTGTCTAAGTTCTAACATGTGTCATTTTGTAAAAAATTATCTTTTCCAAACCAAACTCCTCGGTGCATATGTTCAATATGTACATTGTAGCGGCAAAGTTTGAAATTGCTCCATCAAAAGCTGTGGTAGGAGTTGATCGGCCCATAAAGGCACTATCCATGCATATACAAAAGCCATATAAGTGAAAAATTGTCTAAGTTCTCATAGCTGTCATTTTGTCAAAAAAAATTTTTTTTCAACCAGACTCCTTCATGCATATGTTCAATGTATCTATATTGAATAGGCAAAGTATCAAATTACTCCATCAAAAGCTGTGGTAGGAGTTGATCCGCCCATGAAGGCACCATCTATGCATGTACAAAAGCATTAATAGGGAAAAATTGTCTAAGTTCTCACAGCTGTCATTTTGTCAAAAATTATTTTTTCGGAACCAAACTCTTTCATGCATATGTTCAATGTGTCTATATTGAATAGGCAAAGTATCAAATTGCTCCATCAAAAGCTGTGGTAGGAGTTGATCGGCCCATGAAGGCACCATCAATGCATATACAATAGCCTTATTAAGGAAAAATTGTCTAAGTTCTCACAGCTGTAATTTTGTTTTTTTGTTTGATTTGATTCTTTACGTCCACTCAACAATCTTTCAGTTATGCGGGACGGGTCTTCCTGGGTTGAACCAGTACTAAGCTAGGATAAATGTGTCTTACTCAAGGACCACAACGCAGTGACGCCGGTAAGGCTCGAACCCGCGGCCCTTCAGTCTCGAGTCAAGCACTCTACCACTGAGCCACTGCGCTCCCTTAATGTAATTTTGTCAAAAAATTATTTTTTCTGAAGTAAACTCCTTTATGCATATGTTCAATGTGTCTACATTGTATAGGAAAAGTATCAAATTGTGCCATCAAAAGCTGTGGTAGGAGTTGATCGGCCCGTGTATGGCCTATAGTAGCATAAGCATAAAACCCTATACAAAAGCCATTTAGAACTACAAAGGGAAATAACTCTAATAGAATTGGCCCCTAGCCCTTACTTTTTTGCTTAATGTATCTGTCTTGCATATATGAACATGTTTGCAAGGTTTGATGAAAATCCAGCAATGACTCTTCAAAATATTAAGGAAACAAAACGTTACGGACGGACGCAGTCACGCACGCACACACGGACAACGTGAAAACAGTATACCCACCAAAAACAAAGTTTGCGGGGGGTATAAAACAAAGTTTGCGGGGGGTATAATAACATAAATGATCCACAAAAACAGAACATTAAACCTTGTTAGTCCCAATGACTTTCTTGAAAAAATATTATTGCTCACACAAACTTTCCTTGCTAGAGGTGACTTTCCTTGCTAGAGATCACTTGTGTCATCTACCGATAACCTTTGTAAACTGTTAGGACATGACTAAGGAAGCAGTCTGATCTGGGTCCATATTGTTTGCAATAAAGGCTACCTAAGAACATACGGTAAGCAAATGAGAGAGCAGATGACAAAAATTGTGACTGGCAGAAAAAGGGTTAAAAGATTGCACATAAATTTCATTCAATCACAAGGTTTTTGGTGTTTAAAAGTTATCTCCCTGTGCATGGACTCCATTTTCAATACATTTGTTAACCCTGCTATATATAGAATCTATTTTTAAAACTTTATTCAGAAAGATAGAAGTGAAATTGATAATTTGCTGACATTTTAGAAAATAATATGCAGCATCAAATAAACCTTGTCATTTCATGTGATTTTTTCCTAAAAAATGATTCCCATGAAATATCAGGCTTAGTCAAAAAGATAACTTTTGTCATCTGCTGATAACCTTTGCAATTAGTTTGGACCTAGATCAGGACCTACAAAATGTCTGTCCTGATCTACAATGTTGGTCCTGATCTGGATCCAAATCATTTGATACTCTAATAGTGTTTCTGAAAGAATTTTTTAAAAGGTTAATGTTGAAACAAGGGGGGCCCATGGGCACTGAGCCACTCACCCTAGAATGAATGTTTATAAGTTCAGGAGAAAGCATTATCCCGCCAAACAACCGGCTATGAATCTTTGATAAATCAGCAGTTGCAATTAGACTTTACACATGGATAAGTTAAAGTAATGTGTTGAGGAAAACAAGTCAATATAAAACATGTGACCCGCTGAATTAGGCGATTTTTGGGCCCCAGAACCATTATTTGAACAAACTTAGTGAAGGCTACATATGAAATATCAAGGTGGTTACCTCATGGTTTCAGACAAGTAGATTTTTTCACGTTTTCACCATATAAGCCTATGTTTGACCCACATGGGCATAATTTGAATAAACTTGGTAGAGGTCTACTAGATAATGCTACACGCCAAATATCACTCCAAATCAAATATCAAGGCTCTAGACCTTGTGGTTTCAGACAAGATTTTTTCATGTTTTCCCAATATGAGCCAATGTTAAACATGTGAGCCCCAGGGCGGGGCCATTTTTGGCCCAGGGACATAATTTGAACAAACTTGGTAGAAGCCCACTTGATGATGCTACATACCAAATATCAAGGCTCTAGATCTTGTGGTTTCAGAGAAGAAGATTTTCCATGTTTTCCCAATATAAGCCTATGTAAAACATGTGACCCCCAGGGCGGTGCCATTTTGGGCCCCAGGGGCATAATTAGAACAAATTTGGTAGAGGTCCACAAGATGGTGCTACATACCAAATATCAAGGCTCTAGAACTTGTGGTTTCAGACAAGGAGATTTTTCCATGGTTTCCCCATATAAGCCTATGTAAAACATGTGACCCCCTGGGTGGGGCCATTTTTGGCCCCAGGGGCTTAATTTGAACAAACATGGTAAAGGTCCACAAGATGGTGTTACATACCAAATATCAAGGCTCTAGGCCTTGTAGTTTTGGTCAAGATTTTTAAAGTTTTCATTTAAAAAAATTATTTTTAGTCCATGTGACCTAAATATGCAATGGACTGGAACCATTTGAACAATTAAAGTGACTAATGAAGAGAGCCCTATAAGGATTATTTTTGCCAAGTTTGGTCAAAAGCCAACCAGTAGTCCATTGAAGCAAGGAGATGTCGATTGAAGCAATTGATGTCGAGGGAAGATGCACGACGGAATCCAATGATCACAACAGCACACCTTGAGGCTATGGCCTATGGCTCAGGTGAACTAAAAAGTCATTAGACAAGAAAATTCTCACCTGTTCTAGATTTCTCTGATATGTCTCCAGTTTCTCGTCCATACTCTCCAACTCTCTCTTCATGTTTCTCTCTGGCTCAGACAGAAATGGCACACGGGACTGCATCTTCCTCATCATACCTTCAATTCTGAAAAACAAATACAGACACTGCATAACCCGCAGCAGTAGAAAAATAAACTCAGGTTCAAGTCAATTCAATTGCTAGCGGCAACTTCTGTCGTCTGTTTACGCTATAACCTTGGCAAAAGTTTGGACCCAGATCAGGAGCGACAGAATGTCGGTCCTGATCTGGATCCAAACTGTTTGACACTTTGAAAGTGTTCCTGTAGGAATTTTTGAAAATGTTAATTTTGAAAAAATCAGCAGACGACTGGCTCAGACAGAAAAGGCAATTTTGAGAAACAAAGATTTAGACAAATGTAACACCTTTAACCCTTTATGCATTAATGGATTCTTCCTTCAAGGTTGAAACAATATACTTGGGATGGTCCTATTGTATATATAGAGGAGTATCAGGTTATTATTTCCAAATGTAATCATATTTCTTTCTCTAAAGATCCTTTTTGTCTTTTTAAACAATGCACACCCTGATAAAATACCACATTATGGAGCATTTCATCTGGGTCTTCACTATAGAGATCAAACATATTTTTCTATGTATTAACATCTGCTGGATCCCTAGGGTGGTGTTGAAACCCGAGCCTGAGGGGTCTAGCAGATGTTAGTGCATCAGAAAACCATGCTTGATCATTATTATTGCATAAAGTCATTTTGTCACTTGAAAACTTTGGAAAAACGCTTCGAAAAATTCATTTTTCTATTACTATAATGGCACACAAAAGCATGAAGAACTCGTAGGTTTTGAAAACGCCTGTTCCAGAACAAAGACTTGCATCATCCTAACGTCACTAAATTATGTTCATTTCTATATGCATATTACTGTTGATGACGTCAAATTTTGTAAAAGCCTAGAATGCGTATATGTAAAGTACAAAAGTGGTGCATCAACAGCACGTGAGTTGCCTGATTAATACATCGGTTTTTGCCATTTAAAATATTGCTATTAATAGCGTGTACACAGCTTTTTATGCAATAATGTTTGTTGAAGTATAAATTTAGGAGTATACAAAGGGTTGAACTTGTAACAACAGTTAGATAAGTAAATGAAGTAACTTTCATTCTGTAACATGTTAGATTACTGTAACATATTTCCTTATAACAGCAGTTGAGATATGTTACAACTTTAGCTTGAAATTTGTTACAACTTTGATGGAAAAAAACAGTTATGACACCAAAATGGAAGACACAATAGTCAGAGAATTGTGACACCTTAATAATGAAACAACAGACTGATAACTTATATTTTCATTTTGTTACAAAAATTAAGTCAGAAAATCTGTTACAAGTTTCATTCTCAGTTTAAGAGTGTTGCTCACATGTGAAGGTGTTAAAACAAAGTGACTTTAAGTCACCTATTGATCACATCGGCGTAATGTACACAAAAAGCATCACCAAAACATTATTGAAACAAGCCTTTGTCATTTTTATTTTTATTAGTTTTCAGCAATTAGTTTCAAAATCTGATTTCAAACACATTCCAGCAATACCGCTCAAATTAACCACCTTCTGAGGAGCGTTGTGGAAAAATTTAAAACCAGTCCGGTAATATTGGGAAAAGCCAGACATATGCTTGTTTTTCAAACAGAAGGTGGGCTCTACAGAAGCCGACGACAGCAACTTTGGGCCAAAACAAGGTGGTGGGGATAGTGAAAAAAACGTTAAGCAAGCTGCCGAACAAGAAGAGTAAGCAAACTTTGGCAGAACTAAAAGACGGCAAGTTTTGAAAGGTTTTAATGACAGGGGAGCTGGATGGAATACCGTGAGACAGCAAATGCTTTTATTTTGCCGAATTTGTCATAAATGCCCTAAACAAATATTCATCACTGTTTAAAACAGTTTTTATATTACTTCAAAACTTTCTATTTCGGTAGATCTCATACCCTCCCTACAGTATCAAATGAACGGTAAAAGCTAACTACATGTATTTGGTCAGATGTTTGGTTTAAAAATATTCTTTGGCAATATGATGCAGGACGAGCAGAATCCTGTAAGGAAGAGTACAAATTTTATGGCACTCGTCCTATGGGACAAGTGGACATTGGAAAAAATTTCCAGCCTTGGGGTTAACCATTACTTCGTGCACATACTTTTGCTTGTAACTACTTTCCGTGTTGGAATATTGTCACATATATAAAACTCTTAAATAATTTGCATGCAAAGAGATAACATTACTATTACCATTATAATATGAGCCTCGCCGCGACAAAATCTGTCTCCGGGGTTCAAACCAGCCTGCTCAGCTACAGAGACTAGCTAGAAAAATGAAATTTCTCTTGTAGCAAGCTTAGATATGGTACTTTCTAAAACTTGAATAACAAAGGCGCTGATCAGGCTGCGCGGATGCGCAGGCTGGTATGCGCTTGTGTTGTTCGCAAACCACCGAAGACAGGTTTTCTTGCATCGAGGCCCATATAATAAGATGTCTTACAGCTTAGTTCAGGATTCTACAACAATACAACAAATAAGTGACTTGTATTGGATTCCTCATAAAGTTGATGGGTGGGGTAAAGTGGTAATACTAACCTTCTAAGAAGCTCTTCCTGTTTCTCCTTACAGTCTTCACACTCAACTGCTAGTCCCTCAGTTCTCTCACCGAGAGTTGATCGTAAATCTTCGAGATTATTGAGATCTTATACTAACCTTCTAAGAAGCTCTTCTTGCTTCTCCTTACAGTCTTCACACTCCACTGCTAGTCCCTCAGTTCTCTCACTGAGAGTTGATCTTAAATCTTCAAGATTATTGAGATCTTATACTAACCTTCTAAGAAGCTCTTCTTGTTTCTCCTTACAGTCTTCACACTCAACTGCTAGCCCCTCAGTTCTCTCACCGAGAGTTGATCGTAAATCTTCAAGATTATTGAGATCTAATACTAACCTTCTAAGAAGCTCTTCTTGTTTCTCCCTACAGTCTTCACACTCAACTGCTAGTCCCTAAGTTCTCTCACCGAGAGTTGATTGTAAATCTTCAAGATTATTGAGATCTAATACTAACCTTCTAAGAAGCTCTTCTTGTTTCTCCTTACAGTCTTCACACTCCACTGCAAGCCCCTCAGTTCTCTCACCAAGAGTTGATCTTAAATCTTCAAGATTATTGAGATCTTATACTAACCTTCTAAGAAGCTCTTCTTGTTTCTCCTTACAGTCTTCACACTCCACTGCTAGCCCCTCAGTTCTCTCACCAAGAGTTGATCGTAAATCTTCGAGATTATTGAGATCTGATTTCTGTTGCTCTTTCTGCTCTTTAAGAATTCCCACTCTAGGTATTAGTATAAAAAATAAGTATATCAACATAATATGAGCGGGGACATGTGGTTTCCAACAATGTGGCATTTTGACAAGAACAGACTAAGACGAGCCTGTGCAGCCTCCTTTTAAGCTTAAAAACTCCAAATGATATTCAGTTAGTAGCTTAACACTCATAGAATATTCAAGCGACTATCAAAGGCTCTGATCAGACTGCGCGTATGTGCAGGCTGATCAGAGGCTTTGCTGGTCGCACATACCAGTGTGTTGGAAATCCCATGTCACGACTCAATTATGAATCGTTCAAATATCAATAAACACGACAGAGAATCATGTGACTATACAACAACAATGGTGGACATTTGTGTTAGAAACCCTATTCTTGCACAACGGATAGGGACATCTGAGATTTTACCCTGGGTTAGAAAATCTTATCTTACCCATGCTATCTTACCCAGGCTGTCATGTGAGAGCTTAATACATTGGTTGTATTGGAACTCAGGCACACGGTCGTCAAGTGATGTCATTGTTATGTCAAAGTGACCTCATCATAACATAATGCATCTCAGCGTATTCAGGAACTTATGGGAGCCTTGTCTTAAGAATGAAGTGTGGTATCTATTGGTGAGCAAGGAAAAGAATCCATTATTCGGGTGAGAGTAGGATAGAAAAATCCTTCCCTCGGGATCACCGTTTGTCATCACTCGGCAAGCCTCGTGACGCCAAACAGTGATCCTCGAGAAGGATTTTTCTATCCTACCCTCACACTCATGATAGATTCTTATATGATTCTGCAAACCGCTGTGCCATTTCATTCCTGATTGATGAGCAAACCGCTGTGTGACCTCATTTCAGGAATGGAATTGGTTCACACAGCAATTAGCTCGTCAATAACTGGACTTGGGATACAGATTCATGTAAGTCATTTGACTTTTTTCTGAATCTCATTTATATAGTGGTTGAATTGTAATAGTATTCTGTGTGCTTTGAATACCTGTCATATATTATATAAATAAAATAAGGTTTAAACCAAATTCTGGTATGAAAAGTCTGTGAGCCATATATAAATGAAAGAATCAGGATACATTGAAGAAACAATGAATTACAATATATCATGCTATTCCTTTATGTTCGTTTGTTTGTTCGTTACTTTGGGGCTGAATGTCGCATACTTTTAATTCAGAAATTTTCACAAAACTTTGCATATGCGAAGTTTCGAGAAAATAAAATCCTCATGAAATGGCAAGATCACTCTGTCGTTTGTTGATATAGCTAAATCATGCCTGGGTCGTGAATTTTTAACATTGCAAATATGTCTTTTAATGCTATCACGAAATTTCCATATTTGCAGTATCACTATGGTCAGTTATCCTGTAATACTGTTCCTTTCTTACTAGCCGCGACTTTTACAAACCGAGTAGTAGACAGACAGACTCATGGAGGGATGGATGGACCGACAGTGCCATGCCATAATCCCTTTTTTTTTTTTGCTTTTTTTTCTTCAAAATATAACCCTTTCAATTTAGCAGGGTTAAAGGTTCAATAGCTTCATTTTCCACTGCAACATTGTTTATTTTGTTAGCATTTCAGACTGTCTGATTCAAATTTAAAAGTTCTAATTAATTCATATCGATTGTGAATATCTTATATTTCTAATAAAGCAAATCAGGAGCAAATATATTCTCGGCCTTAACAACAAACCCTGTTTCGGGATTTCGACAACCAGCACTCAAACTGTTTGAATCAAACATGTCTGCTCAGCTAGATAGACTAGCTAGAATATTGAAATTTTACATGGAGCAAGGTTGACTACTATAATTTCCAAACAGTGAATTACAAATGTACTAGTCAGACATTGCAAATGCGCAGGTTGGTCTGGCCTTTTGTGTTTGCATGCAACAAAATCAGGATTTCTCGCGCCGAGTCCCATCTAGAGATAGTAAGTGTCAAATTTCTTTTGGTTTTGATTAGACATGCATGTTGGAAAAATAGCTAGCTCAATCTAATGAAATCGAATAAAAAAAACTCAGTGTTTAATCATGTTACAAGAATACTGTAAATTTGGAAATTTTCGTGGAAATAAAATCCTCGCTCCAGTTGCGAATTTTTAACATCACAAACATGTCTTTTACCATTAATCATGAAAATAAAATTATTGCCAAAATTTCCGAATTTACAATACAGTTATGGTAAATGTTCTAAAATTAAGAACGATTTTCTCTTTCTGTTCTCAAATAAAATGTTGGATATAATGACAGGAATTTACAAACTAATTGTCAGAATAGCAAACAGGGAAGACCAAGATCAGACTGCTTCTAAAGAAGCAGTCTGATCTGGGTCTGCCCTGTAAGAAGCAGACTAATCTGGGTCTGCCCTGTTTGTCTAAGCCTTTTAGGCAGGCAACCAGCGTTGGAAATTTTAGTTAGCTTTATTGTACAATTTACGAGTGGATATACAGATATTCGCTCTTGTAGGCGGGACGAGTAGAAGACGAGTTTCCCCTACAAGAGCGAATATTTGTATATTCATGAGTATTTGTACAATAAAATACTTGTATCATGACCAATAAAACAATCACATTTTAATTTATTCATCAGATATTCAAGTCAATTATAAGCTCCACCTTTGGCCGTCTTGTCGAAATTAATGAAGAGCATAGATCAAAGGAAAGGCGGCAAAGTCATGAAACAAGAGCATTTACCATACCTTCTACTAATTTCCTGCCAGGCAATGTCTTGTTTCTGTATATATTCTTCTCTAAACACCTGAGTGGCTCGACTCAACAACTCGAAACATTCCTGTTGGCTTAACTCTGTATTAGATTTGGATCTACAAAACAGATATCAAATACCACCATATTAAACTGTCGAGAACGATTCATTCAAACATGAATACCTGAGTGGCTCGACTCAACAACTCAAAACATTCCTAATGACTTAACTTGGTATTAGATTTGGATCTACAAAACAGATATCAAATACCACCATATGAAACTGTTGAGAACGATTCATTCAAACATTAAACCCTGTATGCTCGCCTCAACAACTCAGAACATTCTTGTTGACTTAACTCAGTATTAGACTTGGATCTACAAAACAGATATCAAAAACCACTATATTAAACTGTTGAGAATGATTCATTCAAACATTAACCCCTGTATGCTCGCCTCAACAACTCAGAACATTCTTGTCACGAAGCCGGGTTTGTGTTGGCGAGGGTTTCAGCAAAGAGTTTGAGGTGAAGGTCGGGGTCCATCAGGGAACTTAGTCCCTTGCTCTTCATCATTGTGCTGGAGGCCTTGTCACGTGAGTTTCTGGCTGGTGTTCCCTGGGAGGACCTATATGCAGATGATCTTGTCATCATTGCTGACTCCCTAGAGGAATGTGTCAGGAGGCTCTTGATATGGAAAAAAGCCATGGAGAAGGAATTGAGGGTAAATGCAGGAAAGACAAAGGTCATGATCTGTGGTACAGGCCTGGACCTCTTGCAGAGTTCAGGCGAATACCCATGCGCTGTCTGTCATACAGGAGTAGGCAACAACAGCATCTACTGCAATGGCTGCAAACTTTGGGTGCATAAGAAATGCAGTGGGCTACAATGACTGACACCAAATCCTGATTATAGGTGTGCACGGTGCATGAGAAATGCTCGCCCTATTGATGGCAGACCACAGAGTGAAGTCCATGCCGGACCTGATAAGCTTGAGGTGGTAGCTTCCTTCTGCTACCTAGGGGACATGCTTTCTGCTGGTGGAGGCTGTGAAATGGCGGTCACTACTCGTGTGAAAACTGCCTGGAAGAAGTTCAGGGAGCTACTACCAGTTCTCACATCCCGCCACCTCTCTTACAAGACCCGTGGCCATGTGTACAGCTCTTGCGTGCGGAGCCCCATGCTCCATGCCAGTGAAACTTGGCCACTTACCAAGACGAACCTGCAGCGCTTGCAACGCAATGATAGGGCCATGATCAGACAGATCTGCAGTATCAAGCCAGAGGATGTGGCCAGGGTAAGGTAAAGCGAGCTACTGGCAAAGCTTCAGCTTGAGGACCTCAACCCCATTTTGAGAGAGAGAAGGCTTCGCTGGTTTGGGCATGTGGAGCGTTCGAGTGGTGCAATCAGAACAGCATATGATATGCAGATTGACGACAAGGGGGGGGCAGGGAGGCCCAAGCAAACATGGAAGAAACTGACAGAGAAAGACTGCCGTGAGTGGAAGCTCACCACAGTTGACCCTCAAGCAAGGAGCACCTGGAGATCAGGTGTGAGATCTGCTATGCGTGCAGCTAGCCAGTTACCTGGAAAGGGGCCCACTGATGAGGATGATGCCCCTGCACCTGCACGTAAATCAAAAATTCGATTATGATATGATGATGATAGACTTGGATCTACAAAACAGATATCAAATACCACCATATTAAACTGTCAAGAACAATTTATTCACACATGCACACTTGTATCCTTGACTCAACAACTCGAAACATTCCTGTTGACTTAACTCAGTATCAGACTTTGATCTGCAAAACAGAAAACAAAGGCCATCATATGAAACTGTTGAGAATGATACATTCAAACATGAACCCCTGTATGGTCTGACACAACAACTTGAAACATTCCTGTATCAGACTTGGATCTGCAAAACAGAAAACAGGCCTCCAGACAAGAGTGCGTAATTGGAAATTTCTTTTCTTATTTTCAACCAAAACATATGTTATGGGTACTCAAAAGAACCATCTCAATGAGATGGTTCTCTTGAGTACACTAAACAGATGTTAAACATATGTTATGGGTACTCAAAAGAACCATCTCAATGAGATGGTTCTCTTGAGTACACAAAACAGATGTTAAAACTGATAAATAAGAAAAAAAGCACAACTTTACGCTTCATTTTTTCAATAAAATGTTTACTTACTTTAAGAGTGGATTAGAAGTGTTTCTTCTTAATAGTTTTCGTATTCTGTCATCAAAAGGTTCCTTTGACAATCTTCTTAGTGGTGATGGTATACTCTGACTTGAAGCAGACGACAACAGCGCTGAATTATCTGCCACAGGTCTAGTGTCACTAAAACAAAAGAGAACATTCTTAGTTTTTTTTTGTTTTTTTGTTTTTTATCTAGATACACTAAGTTTACACATTTTGAAATAAGGCTCAATAAAATATTTTTTGGAGAAATGTAAATTTCATTATGATATATACTTTAAAGTTTCACGAGATTTATCTATTTCACCATGATAAATGTTTTAAAAGGGGCTCTTGCATGGTATGGAAAATTAACATGGGAGTCTGCCCACGCTTGGATTTTGAAAATATTATTTTATTTAATTGTCTGGGGTATAACTTTAATATTTATGGTGCGTTTGCGTTTTTATGCAACTCCATTGCTAATTTATGACGTCATGAATGATATCACTATAATACCTTAGGGTACCCAGTTATAATCATTTCTAAAGTAATTGACATATCATGTAACTGGCAGAGAAATGTTTTATTAAATAACTATATCATTGATAAGTTCGCTGTTACTTAAAATGGCTTTGTATGTATTAGGATATTGGGTGGGCAGTCATTTTTATAGCATGGTACCCCAATTTTCGACTGTATATTTTGTATTCAGTCAAATTTGGAATTAACATTTTTACAGGTTGTGGTCTTTGTCAAGATACCATTTCAACATATAAACTATCGATATATGTTAAGAATATGTAGACCAAATTTCATGAAATTCGATGACCGGTAACATATTTTTTAACTTGATGTAAACACATGGCCCTAATTCATCGAAATGTAAAAAATACAATAATTATGTTTCAGTGTAAAACATACTTGAATACTTGCTTAGTTTGAATCATCATGCTAGTACGTTTATTGGTAGAAGTTGATATGTTCAGTGTTTTCCCCTATTATGGATTGGAAAAAGAAAAAAACAATATTCTTTGATATTAAGTGCCACGATTCTTATTTAATGAAGTGCTTACACAATAATATAGCCAAAATAATACAATATGTTGACACCTGTACTTAACACATCTAGTTTCTAACATTAAAAATTACATCTAGCCAATGTTACACTTAATATGTAACATTATTAAGAATTTTAATTCATACAGAAGAGAAACCTTATGACAAGTCAGTTCATACAGGAGAAGAACCTTATATCTATGATTTTATAATTATTGTAAGACTCATTAATAAACCTGCTTCACCAAAATAACCCCCTGTCAAACCTATTGGTTGAAATTAACCATTTTCGTCACAGATAACTCTTGGCTTCAAAGGTATTGCTAATTTAATGCTTAAATCTTCTCTGTTCATTCTGTTTTGTGAAACTGATGCTGATTTCCATCAAATTGCAACATTTATACTTTAGCTGGCTGTATAGTCTAAGCATACAGTTTTATTTCTGGACCTCACTTATTCATGTAGAACACTGTTTTATGATACCTTTGATAAGACTCTGATACACGTTATCCTGGTCATGGCACCAAAATGTGGTACCTCTAGTTCAGTTGGGATGTAAAGGAAATATTTAGTCTTCTTGTTTTCAAATGTTTATTGTTAGGATATTATGTTTCTTAAAAAATATCATGCAGGACTTGAGGAAGTGATTCACATTGTCTTGGCCCCATAATGCCATGGCACAGGGCCATGACCTTTGGCATTTCTGACCATTGAATCATTTAAAATTGTCTAAACATGTCTTTCTTTAATAAAAGTGGAAGTAGATTAAAAAAACTCCTTATGTCGTGTTATTGATTCATTTGAACTAAATAGTTAATTTTGCTAAAACTGACCTATACCCATAAGATCAAGGAAATGATAAAGTTACCGGTTTTGGATTTTCATGATATTTGGCTCAGATCAGCGGTATATATATGGCATGTTTTTGTGATAATATGATATCTTGACAAAGGTTAGAACATATCCATCTTTTGATTGAAATTTTACAATCACTTCTTCTGAAAACGTAAACCATAATTTGTCCAAATGGTTTCGTGGTATTTAAATAATGTCTATGGTATTTTGAATTTAATCGATACTATGCACAATAAGTTTAGCAATTTCTTATGTTTCGCATCTTTTTTGTGCTCATCTTTGTACAGTGTCGATCAATTTTAATTGCAATGACGAGAACAGGATCTAAGGCAAATGAAACCACGAAATTTCAGACGCCATCCTTTAAATAGGCATTTGGGGAGAGCAAGAATTGCAGAAGGGGTCAGTAAGCAAAAATAACACCCGTTGTAAGTAATGCTAAAATGATAAGCATGTGATTTTTCGTTTGGAGGTCTTTCATCTTCCTCATGCATCATACGCCTATAAAAACTATTGGTTATGTGACAGATTTGATAGAGATTTCATGCTGAAAAAAATCAGCAACCATCAATGACGTCAAAACGTAGTCATCATTTGATTTAAATTCTAATGTTAAGTGGCAATTCAATTAAACAGTGTATCAGTTTACAAAGATATCACAGGCTTACAATGTAACTCATCTTATGGGTTAGTAAAACCTTAAGTTACTGAAAAATGGTGCGACGCATTTGCGAGATAACGGCGACGTTAGATTTTATCTTTCGGCTCGTGCACTATAGTAGTGAAGATGTTTCATTCAACATTATTTGTCCGAATGTGTTGGAAGGCATCAAGCAGATTTACTTGTTAATGTGGTTCAAGAAAACCCGACTAGAGACACCGTTTAAGGGCGATAACGTAAAAGCATGAGTAAAAAAGTCAAATTGTGAAAACTTATTCCTTTATTTCTTTTAGAAAGTTTCGAAAATTGCAGCATTTGCTATGCTTTTTTGGTTTTCAGTGACCAAACAATTGTTTGAAAATGGTTTCAGGTTCCCCCAATGATCAGAAATACCCACGTTACCCGCTAGGCTTAAAATTAAACGTCACTTTAGCACGGCCGCTGCGTTTGGTAATTCTGTATTTTTTTAAATGGAAAATCTTGTCAGATGATCGGCGCTTGTATCTTCATGACAGCAAATGAAACTCGAGATCTGATGTGGATAGGCTCGACCATACAAAAAAAATGCTAAAATTATTGTGCATAGTATAGATGACAAATCATAGAAATAAACAAAACTATAAATTTCAGACATGGAAATTTAGAGACAGGTACCACCTCAGAGGTGGAGTACGTCAGGGTTGCTTCCTAAGCCTTATTCTTAACTATGTAATTCGATAAATATATTTTCATAGTTCGTATATAATGAGTTATTAATATGCAAAGTTTGAAGAAAATCCATGCGTGGGCACAGATGAAAGTACCCCTTTCAGTATAATCCCCCAAATAAACGAGACTTACCTTGGTTAAGTTGAAGTTGGTTTGGGATTATTATAGTCACACTCACACACTGGAGAGATCAGATGAGATGCACGCATGAACAATACCGAGAGCTCAGTTTTTAGAAGCCTAAATGAAGTTTGACAAAATATGTATTTGGTTATTAATAACTAAAATTTCATATATATAGTTATTAATAACTGAACCTTCAATTTCAAGTAAATACCCTCTAAATATCTAGAAGGGTGGGTTCTTCCTATTCAAATTTGGGTGGGCATCTGATCTCTCCAGTGTGTGAGTGTGACTATAATAATCCCAAACCAACTTCAACTTAACCAAGGTAAGTCTCGTTTATTTGGGGGATTATTTTACGTCACACCACACTTCCGTTATCAGATGAGACTTTAAAGCCAATTTTTTGGGCAAACTTCTAAAGGAGAGAGTAAATGATTTCCCACAATTTAATATCATATAAAGATATAGATATATAATACTGACATTACCATAATACATAAATAGCCATGTGAATATTTCAAATAGAAATGGGCCATTATTTCAAATAGACTTCCTAGTCACTTATGTTTAATACAGCATTGCTGAAACAATTGGAGTCATTGTTCATTGGTTTATCATAATACTTTCCAAAAGTCTTTGTGTTGGACCATCCAGCAACCTTCATAATTTCAACAATAGGTACTGACTGACATTTTGCTTTTGATGTTACCGCACTTCTAATACTATGAGTTTTAAATGTGTTACAGTCTATACCAGAGCTGATCATAACAGTCCTCAGCCATCTACTGATGGTGTCTCTAGATACTTTCTTATGAGGTTTTATATAACTAATAAACAAAGATGTTATGTTGTCCCTTAACGTGCTTGTACGTTTCAAATATTCTTTCAGTGTGAAAACAACGCACAAACGTCTATCTGATGGGTAAGCTTTAAGTTCTGCCACTGGGTTAGACCTACCTGGTCTTGACTGTTTAAGTAAACTACTATATTGGAGAGTATATATGTCATATCCTTTTTTCAACTCAGAAATTGACAGAAGATGAATACTCTGCGTTCTGCTAGCTAATGTGAGTGCTATAAGCATACTTAATTTTAATGTCAGCATCTTGAGAGATAGATTTGCAATTGGAGAAAGCTTTTGCAAATATACCAAAACTTTTGAGACATCCCATGTAGAACTGTACCTAGACTTAGTAGGCTTTAGATTAAAAACACCTTTCATAAAGCGGATAACTAAGGGATGAGCCCCAACTGCAAACCCATCTATCACTATGCCTAATGCTGACAAAGCACATCTTGCCGTATTTACGGCACTGTAACCACGTCCACTCTCAAATAAACTGGTTAAAAATTCTAGCACAAGATTTAAATTTGTATGAACGGAATCACTTTCCCTTTCGTTACAGAATGAAAACCATTTTTTGATATATGTATCATATTGTTTTTTAGTACCGATTCGCCATGAGGCAAGGATGATATTTGTAGCTTTCTGTGAAATGTTTCGGTTTTCATATGATCTCCTGATAGCCGACAGGCTATCAGACGCAACTTGTCTGTCAGTGGATGCACTTTGTTTGAGTTCACAAGGGATAGTATGTTCCCCTGGGGAAGTATACGTGGAAAATCCACCAATAGTTTCATCAATTCTGGGTACCAATTCTGCGTTGGCCACAGCGGCGCTACCATAACACACTCTGCTCTGTCCATCAGTACTTTCTGAAGACATCTGCCAATCAAGCTGAAAGGTGGAAAGGCATAGAAATAAATATCTGTCCAACTTTGTGAAAAAGCATTGATCCAGACGGCATCTGGATCCCTTTTCCAAGCAACATATTTTTCAATTTGTTTGTTCAAACGGCTTGCAAACATGTCTATTTTTGGCATGTGCCAAGTTTGAACAATACTCTGAAAAACTTGCTTCTCTAATTTCCATTCAATTCCTTCATTTTTGAATGACCTTGAACTATGATCTGCTTCGTTCTGAGATCCTGGTACATAGGTAGCACTAAGCCAAATATTTCTATCTATACACCAGGACCAGATCAACTTGGCCAACTTGTTACATTCTAAAGATTTTACCCCACCTTTCGAATTCAAGTATGATATTGTACAAACATTGTCAGACCTGATTAGTATGTGACTGTTTTAAAGATCCTTACAGAAGGATTTTAAGGCTAGCATTACAGCCTTCATCTCTAGAACATTAATGTGATTGTTAACTTCTATTTCATTCCATTTTCCTCCAATGCTTTCATTTCCACTGACCGCTCCCCAGCCAATAAGGGAAGCATCTGTTGTAATAACTAGATCAGGATTACCATGATCAATGTGCCGTTTTTGTGTATGGAGGTTTGTGATCCACCAGGTTAATTCTTCCCTCATGCTATTTGTAATTTGCATTTTATTATCAAAGTTTCCCTTTGAGTATTTCAGTGCTTTGATTTTCTGCATTTCTATATCCCTATAATGCAATGGACCATATTCTACAGCTGAAAAAGTGGATACTATTAACCCTAATACTCTAGCCACTTTCCTTATGGTCTCATGTGATTTTTTGCGTAAACTCATGCACTCTTGGACAATCAAATGCACTTTATCAACTGGAAGTGTAACTGTCATGTCTGATGAATGTATAGTATTTCCCAAAAATGTAATAGTTTTTGTTGGGATAAAAATAGATTTCTTTTCATGTATTATGAAACCTAGTTCATTCATGAGGTAGACCGAGTCGGCTACATTAACTTTGCATTCATCATAAGTATCTCCTACTAGTAGAGAATCATCAATAAACCCTGAATTTGAGTGTCCAAGTTGCCTGAGCGCAGCATAAACAGGTTTCATGAGTTTAGTGAACAACAAGGGGGCCGAAGCTACTCCATTTGCAAGCGAAACATACTGAAATACTTTGCCTTTGAACATAAACCTCAATTTAATTCTTTCTTCTTCTGCTATTGAGATAGAATAGTAGGCGTGGCGAATATCGACCAACGCCATGTAGCAGTTGGGTTTTATTAGTTTTAATGCAGACTCAAATGTGTCCATCTTGAAATGGTGATAATCCACATTCTCATTAAAGTTTTTCAAATTTAAAATGAGTCTATATTCTCCATCTTTTTTATTTCTGATAAAAATTGGAGAAAGATATTCTCTTGGGTCATGTTCTACCTCAATGAGAACTTGCATTTCTAGCAATTTTTGAATTTCTGACTCAATAATATGTTCTTCTGATGGTTTAAATTGACACCTAGGTGTCACTGTATTTATCAGATCAATCCCATCTTTGATCTGAAGATGACAATGATTTACTATGTCAAGAATGGACTTGTCAGATGTTATTTTTTCCCAGTTTTTGGCAAAGTATTTCAATCTGCCTGCTTGAAATGGTAGTCTTACCTCACCTAGTAAAGTGTCTACTTTCTGGCCCCCATCCTCAAGTTTTTTGGAACCGTAGATGGTGCGGGAGAGAAATACTGCGTGCCATCTTGATTTCCTCTAAAGAAGCCTCTGCCACGTGCTCTCCCTCTGCTAAGGAACCTCATTGGCCGCCGACCTCTTGGTGCCATACCCCTGTAGTTGCTGGCACCACGACTGATAGATCTACTTAGTCTATTCATGTCCTGGATTTCGCGTACATTCTTATTAACATCGTCACCGTACAGCATATCAGTGTATGGGAAATTATGTGATGTCAGGTAGTGGTATTTGTTATCTAAGTCATTTTTGTGGCATTCTTTCCTTTTATTGTTGATTAATTTATTTGCTTGGCCCAATAGCCCTAAAGCATTGGTACCAAGCTCAACGTTAGAAGTCCCTAATGATTCACCAGCTTGGTCAAGCAATTTGGTTATGTTAATTGATGCCTTTACTATATTATTTTGAATGCTCTGCATCTTCACATCGTCTGTTTGGGTCTGAGGCTTTAACAACCTCCAGATACTTTGATTGACTTTAGTTTTTACTAATGCATCGCAATTGTTTGGCCTATGAGTGTCCTTGATAAGGTCATTTTGACGCTCTTCTGAAATACCATCCCTAAAAGTGGAGTTAACGAAAGACGCCAAATCCTCATTAACTTCCAAATCTACAGATATTTTGGGATTAAATTTTTCACTGATGTTTTTGAACACAGAATCAGGTGACACTTTTTGCTTTTTTGTTGGGGGTTCTGAATCTAAGTCCACGACTTGATCAGGATATTCACTGATCTCGGATTCATAATAATCCTCACCATAATCATAGACTGGCTCCTCATAGTCCCAAATCTTATCGACCCTGGTAGCCAAAACTTCCAACCGCTCATTTACTTTATTTTGATTACCATGCAGTTCCTTCAAAATATTTACCACCTCCGCGGTGAACCCCGACTGCGCCAATTCCAACGATTTTGTTTTACCGCTCGTAGTGGAGCCTCCCGTTGAAGTTGAAGGGACCGCGGGTTCTTTGTTAGCCACCTTCCTAGTTTGCTTTTTACCCGTATGACCCGGGTCAGCCTTGTCGTCGGGTTGACCCTTTGCTAGCATTGCATCCGCCATGTTGTTGATGTTGAAACGTGTCGATTTCAACTTTCGGTTTTATTTACTGCTCCGCAGCAAATCAATGCTCAATATATACAGGATATTATTGCAAAATATATTTAATACGACCGCGTCGCATATAATTTATGTAATTTTTATAAAGCAACGCTTTATTTTTCTTTAAATTTTTGTACAACGTACAAATTATTCGATTTGAAAACCAATATATAAAATATTGGATTCGCACCAAAGTGCTCTCGGCCTAGATCTCACGATAAGACCACGTCTTACCTGTACGAGATCTACAAGCGTACTGAGCTCTCGGTATTGTTCATGCGTGCATCTCATCTGATAACGGAAGTGTGGTGTGACGTAAAATAATTGTCTATTTCACAATGATAAATATTTCAAAGTTTCAGTTGGTTGGTCTATTTCACAATGATGAATAGAGATTTATCTATTTCACAAAGATAATTGTTTCAAAGTTTCTGGCGATTTATCTATATCACAATGATAAATGAGCCAGTGCATGAGATTTCCAACAATGTGGTATGTGCGACGAGCAAAGCCTCAGATCAGCCTGCGCATATGCGCAGTCTGACCAGAGCCTTTGCTAGTCGCTTGAGTATTCTATGATTGTTAAGCTACGGACTGAACATCATTTGGAGTTTCTAAGCTTAAAAGGAGGCTGCAGAGGCCCATCTGAGTCTACACATGTCAAAATGCCACAATGTTGGAAATATCATGCACTGGCTCAAATATTACAAATACGTACCTAAGTCTTAATCTCTGGAACTCAAAGTCACTGGTGAGAGTCAACATGGTGGAGCCCAATAGCTCATCCTTCACTATACCTAGACCCAATACAGGAGATGGTGGACTGAAACAAATACAGCACCTATGTAAGTATCAGGTAGTACAGACATACTATGGAATAATTTACTATCTTTGCATATATTTACCCATTTAAACTGAATGAAATTTCCCATTATTATCAATTTGACCAGACCATTTCCGTTTTAAGGGTTGCTAGGTTGTATTTTTTATTTTTATCAAAATTCTAATAGAACTTTCTGTAAGCAAACAGTGGAGACCCTGATCAGACACCACATTTTGCGTCCTCTGATTTAGGTCTGCACTGTTTGTCTATGTCCCACAAAAAGGATGCTAGGCCTAGCACATACCATACCACACGTAGCTCATTTGACCTAGTTATGCAACGAATAGGAAACATTTGAACAATTATCAAAGAGTGCCATATTAGGATCATTTTTG
This sequence comes from Loripinus fragilis, assembly GCA_964019695.1. NCBI lineage: Eukaryota > Metazoa > Mollusca > Bivalvia > Lucinida > Lucinidae > Loripinus > Loripinus fragilis. The sequence goes on from OZ026525.1 coordinate 83,261,660, forward strand.
CTGAGTTTGGTAAAAATCCAGCGAGTAGTTTAGAAGATATATTTCAAAGCTTTAAGATATTCAGGATGTCTGGTGTGGAACAGTCTACCTGATGAAATTAAAAGGGCAGAGAGCCTAAATACTTTCCATAACAGATGTATAACATGGTTAATTAAGTGAAAATATTTATGTATCTTATTCAAATTTAGAAAATAGTCACTCAATCCAAATATGTTTGTTTCATTTTATTTTTCCTGATTACATCATGTAAATATTTGTATCATATGTAATGATTACATATTTCCTCTTGTAGTAAGCTAGGTTGGAAGCTTATAACAACTATGTAAAAAATCTTTGATTTGGGGAACAAAAGAAGTTCTTGATCAGCCAGCTTCAGAATGAATGTGTTGGCTGACCAGAGCCTCTTTTTCCTGGTAATAGAAGACCATCTCTAACATTATGTAAACACATCTGGTATTTACATCTTGATTTATATATAGTTGTGATCCGCTTGTATTTTATAAATATGTATATAATGTATATTTTGAGGGCCTCATGGAAGATTAGTTATTACATTTGTCATTATTTGTATACACTAAATGTAGTCACCCTCGTTAAATAAAGCCTTTACTTACTTACTTACTTACTTAAAGCAATTGTTGATGAGGAACAACATGATACTGACGGCAGACATCCAGCAATCACAAAAGCTCACCTTGAGCATATGACTCAGGTGAGCTTATGACCTGTGTGCACAGCTGAGGTCAGCTTGAGCATCAACAGATTTATATCAGTGTTTGATGAGCACTCAATGGGTTGCTTAGAGCTCCTGGTTTCTTCATGCCGACAGTGAAGACACAGATTAGACTGGGCAAGTGACTGGGCAGATGCCCAGTCTGATCTGTGTCTTCACTGTCTGCACTGCATGCTATTTAATGTTAAATAAGTTATTACTAAATAAGCCAGGCCATAAGAAAATCTGTTTGTACTTTATGCAACCAACATGTAATTTGACACAGATCTTATTATGTATCCACACCATCAATGTATGCAGACCTTCTACAATAAAAAAAAAGTAAAAGAGTATGATCAGGAAACACCACAATCACATATTGTCGGCCAACCCACTGCACCGTGAGGAAGAGCCACAAAACAAAAACAGTCACAAGACACTAGTAAGACAAACAAAGAAAAGCAACCAGCTCTCTCATCCCCATCAAGATGATCACAAAACTAGAAAGGATACAAAGCACTATACAACAAACACAGGACCCCCACAATGGGAGCATCAATGAACAACAACAGAATCACCACCTTAGAACGGACTGCAGCCTAAGCCACTGGGGGCTGAAATGCATTTTACTGGTAAAAGGGCTAATGACTCACAGATAGTCCGAGCTAAAGAAAACCTCAAGTGGGCCCAGCCAAAGCTTTACTTGCAACAGCAGCTTTCAAGATTAAATCTAGTCTTTGTAGCTGAGCAGACTGATTTGAAACTTAACCAGTAGCAAACCCACTAGGCAAATCTTCCAATGACATATCTCAACTATGAATCACTAATTGACCAGCTAATGTGAGATAAATATAAGAAATATCTTGAAAAAATATATTCAGCAGCTTTTAAATATTGACAAAATTTGAACAATCTTTACCAAATTAAAAACTTCAGAGACTGACTATAGGTAGTATTTCATTTTTCAAAATTTAAACATGACCTCACAGGGCAGGGAAAAATGGCTTAAAAATTTTCAACAATTATTTGCTCTAGGGCATTTAAATCATTTGTTTATTTGTTTGATTTGATTCTTTACGTCCCATCAACAATCTTTACATTATAAAGGGATGGGTCTCCCTTGGTTGAATCAGTTCTAAGCTATGATTAATATTCTTGCTTAAGGACACAACCCAGTGATGTTGATAAGGCTCGAACCCGTGGCCCCTCGGTCTCGAGTCAAGCACTCTACCACTGAGCCACTGCGCTCCCCACAGTTAAATCATGATCCTTAGAACATTAGCTGAGTTATTTTATAATTCAATTCTTTACAACCTCCAATTACGCAAGAAATTATAAGAGTAATAATAATTATTTCAAATGCTGCTGCAATGAGCTGATCTACATACAAAATGTCTGTGTTCCTAAATATGCTGTGTATTTTTGAATAACAGTCTGTATCTCAGGCCTTTTCATCTACAGTCAAACCTCGATTATTCGAAGTGCCAGGGGCAGGAATCCTTTCGAATAATCGGTAGTTCGAATGATCGAAAACAGGAGTTTTCGGATATTTTCGGAATAGCTCAGATACTTTCATAGAACGTTGTTGTTTTACCAGAGTTTGCAACTTCAACTGTTGTACGGAACATCTGCCAAAGCATTAAAGAAAATGAGCTCCTTGGAGGTTGTGGCCTCATCGTCTCTTATGCTTTGCAGGTCTAAGAACGCAGAAAATAAAAGAAAATCAGATCTTTATTGACATCCACTATATTCATGGTAACAACATCGAATAAAGGTTAAAGGTAAATTGACGAACCATATTTACTGACGAAATATTGTCTCCTTTTATCTCCTGTCTCCTGTCATAATGTCTCCATCCCAGCTAGCACACAACCCCAGGCCATCAACGGCTCACCAGCGATAGGCCATTGAGATGGCATATCGCTGACAGGCCATTGGTGGCGCGACGTTGTGTCCTTTTTGGCTTGTACTTTTCGTTTATTTCAGAGAAACATACGATTTGGGTGTTTAAAAGAACTGCCTCGATGAGAGGGTCCTTTTATGCATCTAATCCTAGGTTTTGGTTGTTTTATGCATCTAATCCTAGGTTTTGGTTGTTTTCCCTCAATCGTAAAATTGTGTCTTAGACATTCAAAAGAAGTGTTTCGATGAGACAGTTCTTTTGAGCACCCAAAACACATGTCCGTGATATTCGTCTTTTATAGAAATTGTTATTTTTGTTGTTACCTGTTGGCGCGCTTGGTGTGTTCGCTTATTGTAAACAGTGGTCAAAAAAGACACGATCAAATTAAAACCAATTTTAGCTGCCACTATTTAATATTTCAACATATAAAAAACATCAAACATAACCATCGCAATGATGACCTTAATAAAAGACAGCATTTACTCACTTAGCGGTTCATTGCGTAATAGTGTGAGCATTAATCCTGTGTCAATTACCTGTCTCAACTTTCTTTTCTAAATCACTCAGGTGTGTAAATCGAACTAGACCAAACAAAGAAATCATGATCACCATGCGTGACATTTGGACTTCGAATCTTGAAGGGTAATTTAATAGCATTTTCTTTAATCTGGACCGACGAATCACTTCGAAAAATTGAATTTTCGGATAATCGAAATTCGAATAATAGGTAGTTTTATTGCAATAGAAAATAGGGAAAAAAGTCAGGACTGTCCATCGTCTTCGAATAACCCAGTAGTTTCGGATAATCGACGTTCGGATAACTGAGATTTGACTGTATTTTCTGTTAAGTTGCATTTGTAATTAGTTCTTGTGACAGTCTGAGTATTAACCAATGAGAACACTGTTTTCTAACCGTTGTGCTTCATTTTACAATTCAAGATTGTTTCTGATTTGAGAATAATTTTGGTCATTGCAAAACTAGTCAGCTTCTGCAAAATAGCCGATACTGGTGTAAACATTACCTAGTGGCAACTGGTTTGGTACACAATAAGTGTTCAACAATACATTCTTGACCGTTATTGATCGAGTCCTCGTCTTCATCTGAAAATGAACATCATTTGAAACTATTAGATGTGCATCTGTTTTTATAAATGTGAAACAAAGAAAATTATCCCAATCCAGGAAGGAAATCAATGCACATGTCAAATACTTAATGTTATCATGATCTTGCGCAAGGTGGTATTTTTCAAATACTGACCTATCTGGGCCGAGAAGCATAAAGTGAGCCCTTTTCATTTGGCACTTTGTAGCGCTTTCTTAACGTTATGAAACAGCTATGTCTCAAGAAAGCGTTTTTCTGTAGCAGTCCATTGCACAACAATGGCTGTTTCATTTGTTCTGTGCATACACAAATGGGGCACTGAGCACTTTGTCTCTGCAACAGTTTGCCAACAAAGCATTTTCTGTGAGACTGCTTGAAATGTCATGTAGCACTATAAAATGTTTTTTTTTTAATTTTTTAAATGTTTTTTTTAAATTTTGTGACATACCGTTGCATAGCAGTATGTCACAAATCACTATAGAGCACTCGTCTTATGCAACACACCCCAGATTTGAACAGCCAGAGTAAAGAGCCGGACTACTTTTAAATATGGCAATTAATGGCTCTAGAAACAAATATATCTCCCCTCTTTGTTGAAGCCTGTGTGTGCCTTTGCTTCATCTATCAACTTTCAATCTTCAATTTTGGAACAGAATTCCTGCTTTTAAGGCTGTATTGGGCTCTATCTGTTTAGCTATGCATTTACAAGATATTGTTTTGATGATGTTTTTGCCCTCAATTTATATTTAGAAACTGTATACAAAGATTTGCAGAAAATAATGGTAATCATAAAGAAAGGTAATATTTCCTGTTTGAAATAACTATATTCATTATAAATTTTGAATGAATAGCAGGCGTGAGTCTCCACAGACAGAGTGAAAAGCAGGCTTGATGTCTCCACAGATATTATCTTTAGCCATTTTCTGCTTGCTACTTTATTGTGGCAGAGTTTTAGTAATGTGCGCCCCAACATTCAGGCTACTTCCAGACTATTTTCTGATATATTTCCAGACTCACAAGCAAAGTAACATTTTTTTACTTGCTTTAACATATTCCAGTTCCATGGTGGACAGAGCAGATAACTGTAGTTCAGTGGTGTATATAAACACTAATCATCTTGATACACCTTTCTGTACACTGTATCCACAGTCCAGGTAGATCTTGATTAGCAGTACTTACTTGCTTTAACATATTCCTGTACATACCTTCAGAACAAAACCTCTGGTAGGGAGAAATCCATGGTAACACAACAGTGTGCACCCCTGCAGAATGGGAACAATGATACCGCTCAGGATTGGTCGGATCTGAAAAATTTGCAAGAACGGTTATGTGACAGAGTCCTTCGAGCCGACAATGATGACAATGGGTCAGCATACATATCTGTCCAGAATGAAGTGAACAATTCACACAAAAAGCTGTATATTTCCAGTAAAATTTTTACTATTCAAATGAAATATCAAGGTTTACGGTACTTGGTATCTAAAGATATCTGCTGGGGGGGCCATGTTTTTTTTGTTTGAATTCTTTTCTGCTAGGCCAAATAAAAAATAAGTGTTTTGGATAACGGGTCTAAAAATTTTAGGTAGGCACACATATTTTTTTTAATTATTTTTTTTCTGGAAAAAATATAATTTTATGCATTTTGAAAGGCGAAATTGCCTTTCAAAATGCATAAAATTATATCTAAAATTCTAGGTTTCACCAGTATTGAAGTAAACTTAGGTAAGGTCTGGCTACCCTAAACAAACATATTTTCTTTTATTTGGTCTTACTTTTGTAGAACAGTGAACCAATTCACACTCCTGTAAGGTTTGGTTAACATTTTCTTCTCCTGGAAATGTTGTCTGCTTATTACATCTGCTGCATATATTCAAGCCCACTTCAGTCTACATGTGCTTTTCATATTGGAAGCAAACACTATGAACCCTGATCAGACTGCTACCTTACCAAAGGATGCAGTCTGACCTGGGTCTATATTGTTTGCAATTTAAGCTGCCAAAGTACATCGGTAGATGAGCAAGCAGATGACAGCTGTCATGAATGGCGAAAACAGGGTAAAATATTCTCAGATACCCCATCTCAACAAGAAATTTATCCTATGATTTGAACAAGTCAATTTCACTGCCTGATGATAAGTGTAAAGAGTAGCTATGGCAAGGCAAATAGTGACAACTCAGATCAGACTGCTCCTTCAGGAGCAGTCTGATCTGGGTTAACACTATTTGCTTTAATACTTAGATTAAATACAGTAGCTAACTTTGAGGGTTCCATATTCAGTGAGCTAAACAAAATAATGTAAATAACCCTTAAAAACCACCACAAGTTTGCAGCAGACGACATTCTAAAATTTTATTGCTGTTTTTAAAAACCAAATAAGGCCTGATATTACAGGTTGTCTGCCAGTAATTCATTCACAGGCAATATCAAGCCTTTTTCCCCCCATGAAAATAAAGAAAGAAAACCGCCAAAAATGCACTCTGCTGCTGTTATGATCGGCATTTACATGTTAATGAATACTTGTTAAACCACAATCTCAAGCTTTGTATGATGTAATATCTTTCATATTAATTGTTTGTTTGATTTGATTCTTTATGTCCCAGTCAACAATTTTTCAGTTATGATGGGATGGGTCTTCCTGGGCTGAACCAGTACTAAGCAAGGATTAATGTGTCTTGCTCAAGGACACAAGGCAGTGACAGCGGTTAGGCTGACCCATCCCATCATAACTGAAAAATTGTTGACTTGGACATAAAGAATCAAATCAAATAAACAATTAAGCCCGCGGCCCTTCGGTCTCGAGTCAAGCACTCTACCACTGAGCCACTGGGTTTCCTTTGGTATTGAGGAATACTCATAAAAAATCTCCACAAACAAGAAATGTCACAGTAACTTGACGTATGCCCTCAAAGAAATTAATCTAGCATAAGACACATTTGAGAAAAGTTAGCTGTAATATAGGGGATATGCTCCAGACACCAAATACCAAGAAATGAGGCCAGAAGTCCATGTCAAGGTCAAAGTGACCCAAAATGGTATGCACCACTCCGCCATCCCAAGAGGAATCAACACACCAAATTTGGAATTCCTACATCAAATAATATAGGAGATATGCGCCAGACACGATTATTCTAGAAACTAGTTCATAGGTCAAGATCACAGTGACCTAAAAATGGTATGCGATATATCAGCATCCAAAGAAATATCCATACACCAAATTTGGGATTCCTCCCTCAAATAATATATGAGATATACTCCTGACATGATTATTCTAAAATTTTGGTCAAGGTCACAGTGACCCAAAAACTGATTCTTGACACTCTGCCATCCCAAGATGCAACCACACAACAAATTTGGGATCTTAGCTCAAATAATATAGGAGAAATGCTACAGACACAATAATTCTCAAAACTAGGCCAGAGGTAAAGGTCACAGTGACACAAAAATGGTATAAGACACTCCGCCATCCCAAGATGCATCCACACAGCAAATTTAGAAATCCTACCTCAAAGAATGTAGAAGTTATGCACCAGACTTGATGCTGATTCTAGAAACTATGTCAGAGGTCAAGATCACAGTGACCGGAAAATGGAATGGGACAATCTGCCATTCCAAGATGCATTCACACAGCAAATTTGGGATTCCTACCTCAAATAATATAAGAGATATGCTGCAGACACAATTATTCTAAAAACGAGGTCCCAGAGGTCAGGTTTAAGGTCACAGTGACCCGTAAATGGTACACGCCACTCCACCATCCCAAGATGCATCCACATACCAAATTTGGGATTCCCATCTCAAATAATATAAAATAAATGTACCGGACATGATTAGTCTAAAAACTAGGTCAGAGGTCAAGGTCACAGTGACCCAAAAATGGTATGTGACACTCCGCCATCCCAAGATGCATCCACACACCAAATTTTAGATTCCCACCTCAAATAATATAAGAGATATGCTCCGGACACAATTATTCTAAAAACTCTAGGTCAGAGGTTTAGGTCACAGTGACCCATAAATGGTTCATGACACTCCACCATCCCAAGATGCATCCACACACCAAATTTGGGATTCCTATCTCAAATAATAGAAGAGATATGCTCCGGACACAATAATTCTTTAAACTAGGTCAAGGTCACAGTTACCTGAAAATGGTTTATGACACTCCGCCATCCCAAGATGCATTTACACACCAAATTTGGAATTCCTTTCTGAAAGAATATAGGAGATATGCACCAGACTCAATGCAGTTTCTAGACACTAGGTCAGGTCAAGGTCACAGTGACCTAAGGACGGTACGCGACACTTCGTCATCCAAAGATGCATCCACACACCAAATTTGGGATTCCTACCTCACATTATATAAGAGATACGCTCCGGACACGATTATTCTAAAAACTAGGTCAGAGGTCAAGTGACCCATAAATGGAACGTGACACTCCACCATCCCAAGATGCATCCACACAACAAATTTGGAATTCCGACCTCAAAAAATATAGGAGATATGCACCGGACACGAAGCGGGACAGACGGACTGACAGTGTGATTACTATATGCCTCCCAAAGTTCTTTGGGGCATATAAAACCTATTTCTTCAATATATAAACAACAAAAATCATCAAGTAGTCAAATAATATTTATAACAGCTTAACAAGAATAAAACTTATCTCTAGGTATAAAGATCGAGATTTTAAGTTAATTAATTGGCTTTGTAATATAGACAAGGCAATTATATCAACTAGTGATACCAAAATATTAATCACAGTTAAAAGACTGACACATTATTAATGGACAACGTGTTATGTCCAACCATACATCAAAGTGAACTGAAGAGCCCTAAGGCTAGTGGAGACAAGTGTTATTCATGATTTGTATGTAATATGTATGTCTGTGCAGCCACAGCATGAAATCAGGCATGCAAATAAACACTTCATCAAAGGTTTAGATAAACAAAAAAATTCAGCGTAAAATTGCTGATATATTTTCTTACCCATAATTTTTAGCATATGTTCTGGGTGCTCAAAAGAACCGTCTCATTGAGACGGTTCTTTTGAGTACCCACAACATATGTTTTGGTTGGGAAATATGAAAATTATTTTTCTGGTACACATTCTTAACTAAAGGCCTGCTTCATGTTACTTTGCTAACACTTGTAGTTGGATACTGACAAGATTTCTTTGGTTTCATGGGATCTGTCTCATTTTCCCAATGTAACTGTTTTCTTTGCTGGGTGATTTTGCATGTCTTTTTGTTGGTTGTTATTGTTTTTCAAATTAACTTTTTCAACAAAAATCTTTCAGGAACACTAGCAGAGTGTCAAAGAGTTGGGATCCAGATCAAGCCTTGAGGCCATAAAACTTTTTTCATGCTCAACTCAATCAAGCATGGAATTTATCCTGCTGATGAATGTTAAAATGCCAACATGCTACCTAACTTTCAGACCATGCCCATTAACTTTCCATAGCAGCGACTTTTCGTCTGATGATTTTCGTCTGCTGATTACCTTTGCAAACAGTTTGGACCCAGATCAGGACCGACAGAATGTCGGTCCTGATCTGGATCCAAACTGTTTGACACTCTGACAGTTACCAGAAAGAATTTTTTGAAAAAGTTAATTTTGTAAAATCAATAGACGACAACAAAAGCATGAAAAATCACCCAGTCTGAAAAAACTAATAAATTAGTTTAGCACAAAATCTATAACCCATTCAAGCATATTGAGTTGCACCTGGGTGTTTGCTAGTTAGAGACTCACCGCCGGCGGAATTACAGTGTTGTGTCTTGTTTGAGAAAGACTTTATCTACTGCATAGTACTGGTTAAATCCAGGAAGACAGGAATTCGTCCGGACATGAATGAAAAATTGTTGACTGTGACATAAAGAATCAAAATAAACAAAGAACTAGAGGACCTGAAGGTCCTGAAGCGCTCACCTGATCCCCTTAATAATGTTAAGATAGGCCAAGGTCAACATAGGCATATTATTTAAACATATTTTGTTTTACCATGTATAGGCATGGTGACCATTTAGGTCAAGTGACCTAAAACAATTATAATTGTTTTATCTACTAAATTCTCCATATGAAATTTGAGTTCAAAAACAACCCAATGATTTCTGAGAAAAAGATGTTTAGATATGTATTTGGCAGTACAAAATAAATGGCCTTGGGTAAAAGGTCAAAGGTCAGCTTGACCTTTGGTGCTTATATAAAGCCAGTGTTTCATTAGGTTTAACATTTCTTGCAAGTATTATGATTTCCGCTTAAACAGATACAGAAAAATGAACATTTCATAATTTTTCCAATATCAATGATTTGGCCTGGCCATTAAAAAGGTCAAGGTCAACCCAGATTCATCATTTGTGCAAATCTTGTAGGGCCCACATCCCCAATGCTACATACCAAGTCCCAAGGCCATTTGCCTTTTGGTTCCAGAGAAGAAGAAATTTAAAGGCTTTTTACCTTATATGGGCATGGCGGCCATCTTGGCCATGTGACAATTAACATTCCATATAAATTTACTCCCCTCAACTTAAAGAGTCTCCATACGAAATTTGAGTTCAATTGGCCTTGTGGTTTCTGAGAAAACTATGATGTAATACATTGATTGGACTCAAATAAGAGGGACATTGGCTGAAAGGTCAAAGGTCAACCTTGACCTTTGGAACTTATTTATAGTGGTTGAACATATCTAGTGATTATAATGACTTTGGCTTCAACAGTTTTTAAAAAGTCATCTTTTCAAAAAAAATCCCATTTAAATGCATTAGGAAGCAAATTTGACGTTGAAGTTAAGTAGGTCAAAGTCAACCTAGGACTATCATTTGAACATACTTGGTAGATCCCACATATCCAATGCTCAATACCAAGTCCCCAGGTCATAGGCCATCTGGTTCTGGAGAAAATTTTTAAAGGGTTTTTACGATTTATGGGCGTGGCGGCCATCTTGGTCATGTGACCAAGACCATTTGAAGAAACTTTTGTACCCTTCCATATGAAATTTGTATTCAATTGGCCAAGCGGTTTTAGAGGAGAAGATAATTGAAAATGTTGGCGGACGGATAGAAGCTGGAGTCATTGGCATACTAATAGCTCACCTCATAGCCTTCGGCTCAGGTGAGCTAAAAACAAAGCACCTGGGTGTACCACTCATAGGCTAAAATGTCCCTTTCCATACATCGAAGTTCAATTATGCTTTGAACCAAATTAAAAGGTAATAGCTAATTCCCAGTCTCCTCTCAAGCAAACAAGATAATAAAAGTCAAAAATCTTTCAAGATATCGACCTTTCACCTGTAAGCGACTATAATTAATATTGAAACAATTCTGACATTTTTGAGGTCATCAGAGGTCGAACTTCAACTTAACAAACTGCTGAAGGAAAGACATAAATGACAATAATTAATGAGAAACAATAAAATTTGGGGGGAAATCACATCTTAACTGATTTCTACTGTGTAAAAAGGTCGCTTTTGGTAATTCACAATGATGAATATGACAATATGAAATACAGATTTAGGCAAGGTCTAAAAAGGCTTGTTTCAAGTTTTCCAACCAGTCCTTTGAAACTGGGGCATTGGTGCCAATGCAATTTTTTCTACCATAACAATACAATACAAATACAATAAAAAAGTTTATTTCCTAATGGAGGTCACCGGCCTTTAATACAAAACAGTCATAATACAATATTGATGATGAGTGGTAAACTAGAATATACTTTTGTTATTAATCTTACTAAATCTGATATAGTAAAAATATTGTTCAAACTTATCGCGCGTTAGTCTTAACCCCCAAAGCGCCAATCACAACAAAAGTCATCCACTCTTGTTGTCAGCTGAAATCATAGAGGCCTCTTGGTCAAACAATGTGGTTCAAATCAGCTGTAGCTAGGGCATGAAAAACAGAAGTTAAGTACAATTTTCAAGAAAATCAGATCAAAAGTAAAACAAGAGGATAAATGAGCCTATACCACTCACCTGAGCTGATTCTCATGGTCTCAGAGAATTTTTCGGAGGGTTTTAAACTATGATTCTATATGAGCAGATAAACCCTTGGGCATGGCCAATTCAGACGTCAGAGGCATGGTTGGCAGGAGTTATGTAGGAGACCACTAAACATTGCGACATACTAAATATATAAGCTGTAGGCCTCATGGTTTTAGAGAAGATTTTTTAAGTTTTTTCCAATATATGTCAATGGGAGCTAATGACCCCCGGGCAGTGGCCAATTTGAACCTAAGGCACATGGTTGGCAAGATGTATGTAGGAGACCACTAAACATTACAACATACTAAATACATAAGCTGTGTTCCCTCATTAATTTAGAAAAGAAAATGTTTTAAGTTTTTTCGATTATAAGTCTATCGGTGCTATTGTTCCCCAGGGATTGGCCAGTTTGGACCTCAGGGCATGGTTGGCAGGATTTATGTAGGGAATTCTAGCCAATGTTACATACAAAATATATAAGCTATGGGCTTCATGGTTTCAGAGAAAAAGATTTTTAAAGTTCTTTCCAAATATAAGTCTATAGGAGCTTTATGTTGCCATAGCAACCAGAGTTCTAAACCAATCAGCCCAAAAGCCTTATGCAGCCTTTCCTCCTACTTGATATTGCTTTACATGAAATTTGATTATAATTGGCCAACTGATATTTATAAGAGATATACTTCTTTGACAACGTGAACAGACGATGGCAAAAACAGACAGATGCCAGCTCATTGCCATATAAAGTGAGCTAAAAAAAAAGAAAAAGTGTGAATGTGTTAAGTCTAATTGATATACAGTAAATCCTGTGTAAAAGGGCAACTAAAAAAAGACAAAATACAGATCTTAATGACAAATGGTAGCTTAATGAAGGTCGAAATTCTGCAATACTTTTTACCTGCATTAAGGGATAATTGGTCTTGATAACTAATTTGTGTTCTTTTTGAGAGTGGCTGTTTTACACAGGTTTAAGTGTACGTAATACAGTGTACGGACAATAAACAAACCTTTGATGAGTCTGATAGGACAAGTAAAGACATCTTCCTCGTCTGTTGACTCTGACACCCGTGGTGTTGTCAATAGTAGCTCAAGTTCCACAGATTCATATACATACAAAAGTTTCTCATCCGGAGTATTATACAGACTCACATCACTCGCTGAACTTCTAAATGAAGACTCCGACTGCCAACAAAACCAAAGAACAGTAATATACCGGTACACTTCATCTGTCAAACCTCCCCAATGTTTGGGTATTTTCAGTAGATGAATATAATTATAAAATGCTTAACACATTTAAGCCTACCGTCCTTTTTGTGGGACATAGACAAACAGCGCAGACCCAGATCAGACGCTGCATTCTTCTGATCAGGGTCTCCACTGTTTGCTTACAGAAAGTTCTATGGAATTTTGATAAAAAAGAAAAATACAACATATCAACCCTTAAAACGGAAATGGACTGGTCCAATTGATAATAATGTGAAATTCCATTTGGCTTATACGGGTTAAAAGAAAAAAGGATGGTATGCTAATGGCTTTATCCACTTAGGATTGAAATACTTGCACTAGATGATGAAAAACACTAGGCTTTTTAATGATTCAAAGAAGCCAGACCCTGAGGTTATAAAACTTTTCCACGCTCAACTCAGCTGTACACGAAAGGGCACTTGCTATAGAGGCTATTTTGGGCCCCCTATGAGGTCAAAAAATAAAAGTAAATGGCCGTTTTGGAGCAAATTTGAGACATGTAACTGAGGAATTAATATAGAGCACAAGCAAATACCAAAAAAACATTTTAACAGATTATGAGAATTTTCATGGCACATAATATATTAAAGACTTTTTTGGTATTTGCTTGTGCTGATATCTAATTCCTAAAAAAAGGTCTCGAAGAGCAAGGTTGGGCGGTCAAAACCACCCCCGGTTTTAACCAGCGGTTTTAACCGGTTAAAACCGCCCCGGTCAATATGCAAAAAAGTGGTCAATACTGGTCAATACGAATCTGAGTGGTCGATTGAAAATTTTAAGTGGTCATTTTAGTGGTGGACTCCGACTGAGAAATTCCAAAGCTGCTGACATTTCACTGTTGAGGCCTAGGTTTGTTTGAAGGTGGCTGTTCACTGATGTCTGTTAAATGTGCTGGTGTAGTATGTTCATGGGTTAACTGTTTCAGCAATCTGTTCAAACGGGTCTTTTAACAGGTTTTGATTTGTTTTTGTTTTTAATCAGTTCTTGACACTTTTCACAGTGAAATTTCAATCTCAATACCTTAGCACTGACTTCTGCATTACGGTAAATGTTCTAAAATTACGAACACTAAAAAATAATTATTTTTTCCGCTGTTCGTAATTTTAGAAATTACGTTTCAGAAAAAGTGCCAGTGTTCGTAATTTTAGAATGTGGTCTTTATCATAAGCAAAAACGGTATATATGCATGTAAAATGTGGTAGAAACATGTTGAAAACACGGCGATATGATTCTGCGCTATCTACTCATTTTTCTTTTCAACCGCCGCTATATTCTTGTGGACTGAGTCAGTAAAATGTCCAGCGCGTGCGGTTATTGCCAAGTCGAGAGCCAGGCACGTGCATGTCATGTCACTCAATTTACGTACAAGTCGTAAAAGTCCACTTATTTAACCTCGGACTACCGATGAATCGCTACACTTTCGTTCTTCCTTCAGAAAACTAAAACGCTTTCGGCGGAAATGCCGACTTCGGCTTCGAGTA